>NCKU01004051.1:0-13260 GCA_003675995.1 Dinothrombium tinctorium | reverse complement strand
TTAAATTTTTATTTTTTAGAAGTGAATTTTAGATTTCTTATATACAAATAAAGAGTTGGGGTAATATTATTTTTACATTTGAGCATAATGATATCAATAGTATTTCAAGGAAAAATTTTTTATCTCTCAATAGATATTCATATGAGGCAAACTTGAACAAATTTTCTTTGAATAAAAAATTCGTTTCAAAGTTAAAAAATTGTTCTTTATCCAATTTATCTCAATAATTTATGTAAAAATTTAAAAAATGAAATTCAAGCCTAAAATTTCTAAAGAGGAAAGAAGTTATTTGAAATGAAAATTGAATAAATTTATTCCGAAAGGGTCAATCCAACAATGCGTATTTTATTAGATAGACCTTTTCGGAATAAATTTATTCAATTGTAAAGAAGCAAAGTTAAGATGGTTTGATTAAAAATACGAATCTGGTGTGTGAATTATATGATTTATACATTTTTAATGACACAGAGAATTAAATTTTAACTGAAAATTGAAAAAATTAAATATCAAAAGATTAAGTCTCGAAATAAAGTTCTATCACATGTTAGTTGAAGAAAATTTTTCATTTGAAAAATTGAAAATGATCAAATTTCTGAGCTTAAGATAAGTGCGAAGATTATTAATTTCTTAATTATAAATAAACACTTAAATGAAAGCAAGAATTTCATGGTATTGTCATGACCATAAGAATCAAAACTTAAACCTTCTCATCTCTAACTTTGTTTTGTCTATTTCTTAAAATTTAATCAATTGTTTTGAATATTTTAATGCCTTATTTAATTATGCTCTACATTTCCATTTACGGTTTTGTATTCATTCATTTACTCTTCTTTTTACTTTCGTCATCTTTACTATTTAAACTCTCTTTCTCTCTCACTCTCTCTCTTGTCCCCTTTCAGTAAGTCGTATTCATAACTTCATTCAATAAAGATCATTTTATAATTAAAGTGTTATGAAGTGGTAAGCCTTGACCCACGCGCCTAGTGCGCGCTTACTTTACTTATGTGGTCTGTGTCCAAACTTTAATTATGCCCCGTGTTGTGTTCTGGGCTGCATTTGTGTAAGCTTCCACTAACTAACTTCACGCTTCTAAGCTTGCATAACAACTTCACGGACCTGAAATAACATTGGTCACGAGACGAACCTTGACGTTTGGTGGCAGAGCGAACGGTTTCTGTTTGGATCGTGACAGTATAGAAAATTTTCTCAAGATTCGTTTTCTGAAAAGTTTTTACATGAATTAAACATTGCAGGCGAGTAATGTGCCAAAAGAGTTTTCGATTCACTTGAAATTATATTTTAAATAGTCAAAAATTTCAGAAACTGTTCGAAATTTTTCATTTTAGATTAAAAAAGTTTATTTCTGATGGCTGGCATAAATTTAAAATTTAAATTTTAATTTTTAATGATATATAGTCCGTCAATCTTTTGTTAATAAAACAACTGATTTCATTGATCATTTTACTATCATGAACAAAAGTTTAATATCGCTTTGCTTAGACTTTTTCTGTTCAGCGTAGTATACAAATTTAAAATTTTTATAATCGAAAAGCAACTGTAAACCTCTAACATCAGTTTTAATAATGCATTTTCGATCATTGGATAAGAATGAGACACGCACGAAACAATTCATTCAAAAGCAAACTAAACAAATTTCGAAGACATATTTCAGTTTTATTTCGACAGAAGGAAAAATAAATTGCAATTGTTTTTTTAAGGAACAAAACTAGTATCGATAATTTATGATGCTTGCGAGATACTTTCGCTACGATTTTCTCCTCTCTTTTCGTTTTTTGTTCATATCGAGGAAGATGTCGATTTTTACGCTCACGTTTCACTTTTTTTTTCGAAAATGAAAAACCTCACCTTTGAGTTGTGCGCTTCTGTTCAAGAAATGGGATAAAAACTTTTTCTTTCTCTATTCATCGATTAGTTTCGAAAAGCGTTTTCGGAAAAAAGTGCTTTCTTACCTAACTTTACGTTGTTTTTAACTGCGAGCGTTTTTATGCGCACACATTAAAATTTTACCGAAATTCTTTTGCTTTCTGCTTTCGTTATTCGCGCAACGATCAAGCTTAGCGTAAAATCGCAAATCGAGCGCCAAGCTTTTGTGCCTAAATTCAGCTGAATTCGCGATTAAAAAGCGGGCATATTTTGCTTCAGAACGGTGTGGCTTTCAATGAAGAATAGCGTTAAATAAAATTTACTTTTTCTTGCTTTTTATTCCGTATTTGTTCGCTCGATTCATACAAAGCTCGCGTACAATGAATACGTTCGCGTCTTGTGTGCACGCAAACGCTGCATTATTTAAGCGGTGAGCGTTTTTTTTTTACACACGTTGTATAATTATCGGACTCAGAAATAATTAACGAATAGATTAACGAATTTGTATAATATTGAAATTGAGTAATTTGCATGAAACAAGTGATACATGGCAGTTTACAATTTATTTTCACGCGAAATTGAATGCGGAAAAAAGTTTTTCTTTCTTGAGTTTACGATCAGGTGAACGAAAGCGAATGAAGAGATCTTTTGTTTGAAAAATGTTCTTTATTGTCAACTGCTCGCTAAATAATGAAAAAGATCAAAGTGCAGAAGACAAGAGGCCTATTAACAATTTGTTAGCGTACACAGTTTAGATCGGCGATTCGACAATGAAACTGATACGACGGACGTTAAGCTTGCTTCGATGACGCTACTTGCAAGTCAAGAGCAGAGCAGTGAATAGAGTATATAGTGCACTTGATGTTGTTTTAAGTAAACACACAGTGATAAAAGAGAGAGAGAGAATGTCAAGCAAAGTGCTCGAAATGTAAATGAGAACAGCGGCACGACTACATAATGTAGAATGTTAACAAATTGCTTCGAAGCATTTTCACAAAAGTTTAATGAACGAAATGCAAAACGCTTTCACGCATTTATTGATTGCTCATCGCTTGATAAGTTTAGGCTGCTTAAACGGAGACGCGGTCACATTTCATGTAAAGTGTGCGCTCATTCTCAAAGGTATAAAAGACAAAGCAAAGAAACGCGAAATAATGGGTTTAAATGACAATGCGAGCAGAAAACGATTTCTGAATTCGTTCTTTGGTCATTATTGATTGTGTTCAGAGCTGAGTTTTGGCGTAAATTGTTTGGTTCGAAACGGCGAAAGTGTGTTCACAAAAGCGTTGCGCTTCGAGCGCTAAAAATGAGCTCAATATTATGCATTATTTAAGCGGATAGATGCATGGCGAGCGTTCTGCTCTTTGCATAGATCATTAAAAGCGAGCGCGAAAAGTGGCAAAGAAGCTTTTACTTAAAGCAAACTTTGAATGCTCGTAAAACGGTGAACAATTTTGATAAAGCATTTTTCGAAACGCGAAATTATTTTCGAAAACAAAAGAAACGAGTGAAACGAGAAAATCTCAGGCTCACTTCGATGCTGCAATCAATTTTAAATGGATTATGTTCGCTGCTCGCTGCGAACGCACTCGTGTCATCCATTATTTTATCCGTCGTTTCTTTTTCAATTGAAAAGGTATCCAAATATTAGTGCGAACTTCACTCACGAGCAGATTCTTTTTCTCAGATTACGAGCTTCTCGATTGCCAGTGAAACTAAATCTGTCGTCCATTGATTTAACGTAATTTACAGAATGCGAAAAGTAAAGAAACGTCACTTCTACATTAGCGGCGTGAAAAACGTGAATCCGTTATGTAGCCTCTCTCCTCTCCGTCGAGATTTTCGTCGTGTATTCGCAACTTATACACTTTCGACCGTGTGTCCGTCTAAAGCTGTCCAATTGTATCTCAGTTGCAAATTGCTTGAAACACTAAACTTGTTCATTGCGCCATATCATCTTTAAATGTACACAGCCAGTAATGAACGAGAAAAACGCTTTCCATTGTGAAAGCGAACGTTTTTTTTTTTCTCAGCGGCTCGCTTTTTGGATTCGCCTCAATCATTCATCAATTTTATCCGTGAAAATTTTTTTCCCCCAATAACAAATGATACAGAGCAGCGAAATCATTTTCTCCCTTAGACTGCTTTTAAATAAACGAGAATTCATTGAAGTCGAACACACTTCGCACTTATTCGCGCGATTACTTCACATTTTAAATTCGGTAAACATATTAAAACCATTTCTCAAAAGTTTCAGCTGCCACTGTTCACATTGCTTCTCTTCTCACCACTTTCATTCAGACACTTACATTCATCACAACTTTTATTTTGCTTGTCAAAAATTATAAATCACCTGCTTGTTCTTGCTTCCGAACTGTGCATTCTAATTTATTCTTTTAATTATATTCTCATTGATCGAGCTTTTAAACGCATCGCAGTTCAGTTCATTCGCGCTTGATTAACTTATCGAGTTTAATTTCTACGATTAAAATTTCAGTGAATTTTTTTCCATTTCATTTTTCGCTTCGAAAAGTTTAATTTGATTTACTTTTTTATTGCGATTACTTCTATTGTTTGATGAACGTTTCAAATTGACAAAAAATAGAATAAAGAGCGATAAATAGAATTTGTTAAATTTGTGCAGCTCGTATTTTTTGAATAATTTGTTCGGATAAAATGGCATTTCTTCAATTGATGAAGTTGAATTTCTTCAGGTAAAAATCGAAAAATCGAACTCAATAAAGTAATTGTGAGCTAGTGAATGTGCCAAAATGCAAGCCAAACTATTGTAAGAACTGCTTTCCTATGATGATTTAAAGAAATAAAATGAGTTATCCCTATAAATACAGCTAAATAACTTAATTTAAGCTGAAACTAAATAATTTTCTTCGTCAACAGTAATTTTTCAAATCAATTTCTGTACATAATATATGGTCATTGTTATTTTGATTATAATGTTAGTTTAAATGTTGTTATTGTGAATGGGCTAAATGGTAAAATAAAGAAGATTGGCGATCCTGAAAAAGTATGAATTTAAATAGATTAAATAAATAAATAATTAATTAATTAATTTTTCAAGTTTAAAAAAGAGCGCAAAGCCGATTTAAAATTTAAAATTTTGTGATAATTTTTTAAAGTCCTCTTTTGCTCTTATGCTTACACATATTGGTTAATTCACTTTTTCGATAAAACTTCATGAATTATTGCTTTAGAGATAAAATACTTTCTATGTGAATTCAAGCATTTTACTTTGCAATTCAAAAGTTATTGAAACGAAAATCTTTTCTAATTCTTTTTGGCCTTAAGAATGAAGAAATGGTCGCTGAAGCGTTAGCACTTTGCTTAGTGCTCGCAATTACATTTTGCCATTATGCAAACTCTAATTCATGAAATGAAAAAATGAATTTTTAAGAATTTGCATAAAAACTCGATAACAATCGATATTTCAAAACTAATGTTGAGCGTCGTTAATCATGGTGCAAATTAAAATTCTTTAATTCTTAAAATTTTACTAAAAGTAAATATTTTACGTAGAAATTGACGATTTTTATAAAAGATGTTGATTATGTTAAATAAATTTAATTTATAATTAACTAATAAACTTTTTTCATAAAAATGGATTCTTTTCTACAATATCAACTCTTCGATGAATTAGCCGCTTTTCCATGGTTATGTGAATACAAGCCATAAATTTATGGGTTTTTGCTTACCTTTTATCCTAAGAATCTCGGTTTCTATGCATTTTTCCTATCACGGTTGACTACTATGTGGTAGAGGTCATAATTATCGTTTAAAAATATTTTCCTTCTAGCAAAGCTTTTAAAAAATTTAATTTATTCTCTTTTCGATAATCTAGCTTTTAGCTTTTTATTTTTCTCCAAGAATTCGATTCCGGTAATGATGTTTTCTTAAACTTTAACTGTTTTATATTAAATTAATTCATTTGCTCAAAAAGAAGAGATTTTTTATTTTCGAATCTATTTTTCATAGCAACAGATTTTCAGCGAACGAAATAAATGATTTGAAAGGTTTTTAGGGCGATTATGAATTAGGGACAAGTTAAAAACAAAAATCGTCGCTTTTTTCGTCACATGTGTTCACATATTTTTCCCGATTATTAACATTAATATTTTAACATTTTAAGCATTTAACAATATCCAAAATAAAACTTAAACACACTATTTCAGCATAAAATTCCAGCCATGCATTTTCGCTTAATGATGAAATTTTCTGCATAATTTATTGCTGGAACTAGATTAGTGTAGTGCGTTTTTGTTCGATTAAAGACACACAGGTTTACTTGATTATAAGCACTGAGCAAAATAAAATCGTCTATCACTGAGCAGTTTGCTTAAAATTCTCTTTACTTTTGTGAACATATAAAGTAAGTCGGTAAGCAATTATCAGTATTTTTGAAAAAATTTTGAAACTTTTCAACGTCGCTAATAGAAAGTTTCGATTTTAATTTTAGAAATAAAATCGATAAAAAGTAGAAAATCCGTTGATTCGAAATGAAATATGCTTTGTTGTTGCCACACTTTTGCTCTCAGTGTATTTGCCAACAGGAAAATAATAAGACTTTTCATTATAATATCAAAAGTATATGATGAATATTGATGATGAATGTTGTTTTAGCCATATAGTTAATGAATGCTTAAAAAATAGTAGCGCTCATCGTTACAAATACATTTTTGATCCAAATATGTTTTTAAAGAAGTCAGAAGTGTTCTTTGGAGATAAATGACTTGTGAAAAACAAAAAATTTGTGTTACATCTAAAATTGCGAACACATTAAAGTAAAAATGGTACTTGCTGTGCAGCAAGCATTTCTGGTTCAGTGAGAAATTAAAGTATAAATGCTTATCTCCATATCAACATTTTCTTCCTGGCACAAGCTTGATTAGAACACGACCTGATCTCTTTGATCCGTATGGCAAATTTCGTTTACTCAATGAAACCATTCGAATGGATGAGAGTTACTAAGCTCCAACATTAAGCATTTCAACTCAAACATTACCAAAAATTTTGATAAACTGAAAAAATTGTGCTAACGCTGATTAATTCGTTTGTATTCCCATTTCAAGTAATGTTTTTGAAACAAATTCATTTGTTAGACGTTACAAAGCATGTTGAGGTTAAATAAAATTGGTAAAAGATCGCCTTTTTTGATTTATCACCGTTAAGGATATAAACACACTTTCATTTATTCTTAAATCGCAAATAATTAATAAGAAACTAAGAAGCAAAGAGCGTTTACTTCAAATATTGTGGGTCAACGAATGACAACAAGTATATAACTTATTGTCATCGAGGCGAAAGAGCATTTATTATCTCATAATTTCGACAATAACTTCTTTCAATGATTATATTATTCAAGCGCTGTGATCAAGTATCAATATTTGCGTTAATCATACAAATGGATCGATGAGCGAGTGACGGCCATCATTTCTTCTCGAATGATGTATGTGCTTTGAATACTTAAATAGCTCACAATTGATGAATTTAAGAGAAAAACTTTTTCACTGAAATGTAATAAATGCATTAATATACATTATTTTTAATTGGTATACATTTATCGGAACGAAAAAGTAAAGCAAACATAAATCAATGCTGTCAAAGCGCTGTGCCGGTCGAAAAGAGCGAAAATAGTTTCGCGGCGAGTAATAGAGAAAGTAGAGAAAGCGAAACGAATTCATACATCGCTTGCACAAACAATTTTTGAGAATAGTTGAAAGCGAAATTTGAATATTGTTTTAATGAAAACAGCGCATTTGTGCTTCGCATAAGTTATGAAGCAAAAATAATGGCGATGCAGCGAACAGGAAAAATAGCTCTTTTTAACGCTTCGCTCAGTTTGGACATTAATCAGATGCGAGAAGTGCGCCAGCGAGCGAGCGAGCGAGCGAGCGAGCGAGCGAGTGAAAAGAAGGCGTTGTCTTTGCCAGCGAATATCGCCTTAGTTACATTTGTATTTAAATTTTTATTCAATTTTTTTTTTTTTTGCTACTTCGCTTTTTTATTTTCGAGAACAGAAACGAGGCGAAATAAAAAGAAACGCACCGCTATTAATGAATGCGACGCGAGTTAATTAACTTATTAGAAACTCTTTCGCTTTGAAATGCGATTTTCAAATGCGACGCAAATTAGAAAATAATATTCGCGAGATTCAATGAACATCAAAAATGTAAATTTGATTTTTTCTCTCTCTCTCTCTCTCGCTCTTCGCTTCTACTTCGCTTTTGCTCTCGCTTCGACTCGGCTTTTCTCAGCGAAAAAAACAATGTTATTTAATTTCATAGCTTATTTTTTTCGCCATTTTCAGTACAGTATTCAAGCGGTTTTTTCTTCATCTCAGCAGTATTTCGAAAAGAAAAGCGAGATGATATCGACCCATCCACAATCATTACTCATCCGGTAGTAAAATATAGACATCAGCCGCTGTCGAACTACACTATATCATGCATATTAATGGCTAACTTTTGCTAAATTTATTCACGAATTTATTTTTATTCGTGCAAACGTTTTTTTTTTCTTTTCCTCTGTCGCTGTGAAATGTAAATGAAAAACTAATAAAGCGAATTCGAGAGACGTGAAAGACAACACTTCTTCACGTTGTAATTACATCGAAGCGACGAAAAACTTTTTTTTTTCTGCACAGCTAACGTTGAATTCTACTCTCGATTCTGACCTAATAATAATTCAAACGTAAACGCCTTTTGAAATGCATCGCGTTCATTCATTTTCCACTCGCGAACGCATAATAATAATTTTCGGTATTCAAATTTCGAAAAGCGAACTCACACTCGACGGAAATGGTTTCATATTTAATTTGTACTTTTTTTTTCGATTGTCGGCAAACGCATCGGCAGTGAAAAAAGCGATGCTTTTACCTTAATTAAGCGCAGCCCGCGTTCGCCAAACGTGATTGAAATTGTGGAAAATGCGTTTTCAATAATGCATCAAATAGAGAGCAATAATCTCGAGCAGAAATGAAACAGAACGCGCGAGTGAGCGAACAGAGATGCGTCTCAGCGTTCGACAATGCTAGCTGCCTATTGACAGTTGGTTCGTTTTTGTTGGCCCTGTTTCTCTCTCACTCTCTCACTCTCTCTCTTTGACAGTTACTATCAAACATATAAAATTGCGTTTCCATGTCTCCCAATCGCGTGAGTCACACGAAATCAGTTGAAGCACGCGATTCGGACATATAGAACCATTTGCTTATTGCCGCTCTATTGGTTTCGCAAACAACAGCGGCAATATGCACTCGCTTGTGTCGAACAACTCTTTTTCACGTGTCGCGAATTGATCACTTCAACAATGGATGCAAAACAACTACAAGCCATTAAGAGCGTAATCGCGACGCTTTCAACTCGCATCTCGCTCTTATTATTTTCTGCGCTTATACTTCAAAAATACAAGCTAACTTTCAGACGGCGCTCGTTGTTGATTGCTGTTTAATTGTATGTAAAATGGAGACGAAAGCTTTGTTACATCAGAGCAGCGGAGGCGCAAAAGAAACGCAAATTGAAAATCATTGAATCATAACTAAAATTCAATTAAAATTCAAAGCGACTATCAGAAGCAAAGCACTTATCATTGTTTTCGCCTTCTCCGCGAATCGATGTATTACATTGCACAGACATCTCCATTTCACTCTCGTTTCAATCGCAGAAGAGCTGCGTTTAGAGAAAAACTTTGCAAATACTTCAATATTACGCTAGAAATTACAGAGCAAACAGCAGCAGCTAAATGAGAAAACTCATCTCACGATTGATTGTTAGGATGTAATTAGCATTGTTTTGATGAGATACACTTTTATCCTTTTATGCGAGTCGCTTCATAGCAAAGATGCATCACTTATTCTCCATTCGAGCAGCGCTCGCATTTTCGCCGAACAGAATGCAAACAGTATTCATTACCAAATTGCCTGCCATACTTTCGGATTCACATTTGACCATTGGACCGTGGCTCGAAACAGCTAATTATTCGACGTAAATGGAGAGTTTGTTTACGGTTCCGCAGTCGAAACGAAAGAGGAAGGATTTATTGCGCACAAAATCAATTTTCATATACATTGCAAAAGATATGTTCCTCTGCGTGTGGATGCGTGTAGCGATGAATGTATATGAATGTACCTGTGTCAGTTTACCTTCGTTTCGAGAAAAAAGCTAACGTCATTCGCTTTAAATCCGTTGCCATCCATCTTTCTTTTTACGCGAAATCCTCACATAAAATGCCATTTTATCTTCACTTGTTTCAAAAACTCACGTTCAAAAAGAAACGAGCGACTTCTTGCAACGCCAGTCTCGCCGTTTCAGAGGCAGAGGCAAGCGTCGAAATATGATAATAACGGATGACACGGCGAAGAACTTTGCTCAACCGTCATTTTTCAAATGATTTCATTCAAAAAATTCAATAATACGCGAAGAAAAACTCTTCTTTCGCTGCAATATTTACAAACCATTTCATTTATTTTCATTTCGTCGCACAAACTTTTGATCTTTTGTTTTCACTTTCAAACACTTTCGGCATTTCACTTTAAAATTTCCTTAAAAAAAAACATATTTTACTTGCTTCATTATACGAGAGCTTCAAAATGAAAGAGATGCTCGAGCTGCAATCGATTTTACTTCAACGCAGGTTATTAATTGTGCTCATTATTTACTCGAAAACAGAAACAAAAAACTGAAAGCGTATTAAAAAAGCTTCGCAAACTTTGCTTAGGCACTCGATACCAAGTCAGAAGTTGTGTTTTTCGCGAGTTTCAGCAAATATTAACTTTAGACTCAAATACTTTTGATTCGTGAACCGAAAAATTTTTTCAATTTTTTGCAATAGCTTTACCTTTTTTTTATTTTATTTTCTCTTCACAAACTCAAAAATTGTAAAATTGTTATTAAAAAAAATTTATTATTAAATGTTGTAAAATTCTTATTTATATTTAACTTTAGCAATTCAACGATAACGCATGATTTAGCGATAAAATTCACTTTTTTATAGATTATGCTTTACACTAAACGTGAAAGCAACAATTTCTACACATTTTATCCGCAACCATAACACTTTATGTTTCTGTTTAAAAGCTAAAATAATGAGCAAATTCCTATATGCATCTGCATTTCTTCGATATTTTCTACTAAAGCACATATTTTTTATTTCGGGCCACTGAATACTTTTGAACATCTTTCGTAGGTGAAGATAGAATATAAATTTTCTAGAATAACTAAGATTGGTGTTGACAAGGATAATGCAAGGAAATTAAGTGTTTTATCCTTTTCGGGAAATAAACTTTAAGTTCAATTAGCATCACACAAGGCATCAAATTCAATTATAAGCGAAAAAACTTTTAAATTATTATAAAAAAACCGTTTTTTTCAGAAAGATCTCTGCAGAGGTGCGGTTTGAAAAAATAATTGATGATGACGTATGATATATCGTGGCATAGAAACTCATTATCTTAGCTTTCGTAAGCTTACATTAAGGAGAAGTTAAGAGCATTATGAGCAAAATACGAAATGGCTTTTTTAAATATTTGAACAATTTTATAGCTGCTTTATATTCAAAATCTAAATTTTCATTAATTTATAAATCAATTTACTATTTGTCAATCAAAAAAAAAAGAGAAAGAGAAAGTTAGAATTCAATTTTGATTGTCTCTAAAATTTAACAATCGATGCAAATTGTTTGTTTTTGCTAAAGAATTTGAATGAAATTCTGGGCAAAAAGCAATTTCGCGCAAAGGAACAATCAAATTTCCATCTGTAAGAAATTAGAAAAATGCTAAAAATAAACAAAGTAAGCATTCCACATATTTAAATGAATTTCGCGGCTTCTATTTTAAGCCTGCTCTTAGTATAAGGCATTCCACTATAAAACTTTTTTATTATGAACATTATCATTAAAAATAGATCATTAAATCACTGTTAAACTATGATAAGTTTGCTCATCTAAGTGCGGCAAAATTGTAATTTTCTGCCTTTAAACAATTTGAAAAGAGCAACATCAATTTTGAGAGCGAAATCTTACTTTTAAGAGTATGAAAAATTGACCTGAAATGATTTAGGAATAAAATTCATTAAATGATCCTATTAATGGTCGTTTTATTAATTTTTGTCGTTTCAAACAAATCGATTCGATCAGAATAATAAATTTGAACAATGATGATGGTTGGATTATAGTATTGGATTAAAATAATAATAATATGATGGATTATGATAAAAACGAATAAATGAATAAATTTTTTTTAGATATTTCTTTAAAAAATTCGAAAATATATTACAGTAAAATATTTTGGCGCAAAATGTAATTATTGCGACACACATAAATAAATCATACAACATACATAAATCAAAAATGAAAATATATTTTATCTCATTATTTTCAGTGAATAATTAAAAACAATGTTAATTAAGTGATGAGCATTTTTTAAATGCTGAAAATTTATTTTATTTATAGCAAAGCTCGAGGCTCGTGCATAGTAAAGTTTAAGTTTAAAATTTTTAGATATTTGACGCAGAATATGCTAAGAGAAAATAATGGAGATGCTTATAATCGAATTGTTATAGAAAATTTGAGCGGACTGCACTCTTTAAAAGAAGAAGAATGCCACGCTTGCAACTGTCAATAACTGTCCACTTTCTATGAGACAACAAAATCTCAGCCATCACTCTCAGGACACGATTATTCATTTTGACGGCAACTCGGAAATGGCTTGCAATAGCGGATACAATCTGTCGCAGAATATTGAATTTCTAGAGACAATATATTGCGCCTCATTTAATGAATACTCCTTGAACTGCTCATGATTTGGACATTCATCGTTTGATAAATTTTCGGTCTGATTATTTAACATCTCAATCGCTGCGAATTGTTAACCGAAAATGTTGTTATTTTAATTTGGAATAGAAAGAAAAGTGCGAAAAAAAAGCTTCGGACGAAGTCTCAGCTGTCGACTGCGATTTTTGAAACAAACGACAAATAAACGTAAATTGTGAAGAACGTGGCTGAATTCGATGTAAAAAAGTAAGTGAATTGCCACCTGCCATCTATTACTTATCCAAATGCATTTATTTCAAAAATTTCTACTTTCTTCTTCAAGAAAATAAAACTTTTGTGCGTCTCTTTCAATGAAACTTAACAAAATGAAACATTTTACCTTTTAAAGTGTGTCCAAATAAAACTTGCACAAAAGTATCTTTTAATATTCTTCGTTAAAGCTTTTTTTTCAAAGATATTCAAATATCTCTTTCGTATGAATACTCAATGAATAAGTTTTTTATATTTTTTGAAAATATTGTAGCGATCGCGCTACGTACACTAGTATCTGCACTCTGCACTCTGGACAAAGGAACAGTTCCAACAAGGAATATTCGA
>NCKU01004050.1:0-13260 GCA_003675995.1 Dinothrombium tinctorium | reverse complement strand
GTTAAGCTCACTTTCGATAATCGAAACATTTTATTTTGAATCGGGAGTACTTGCCCTGGCTGGTTAAGTAAAGGCGCAATCACGGGTTAAACTCGTGGGAACGGTTAACGGGATAATGGTTTTGACGGGTACGGGATTTACGGGACGGAACGGCACGGGACAGCCCTTTAGCTTACAGGTTACGGACGGTTACCTTTTCATCCCGTTTCCACCTCAGAGGAAGCAAAACGTGTACTCAGTTAAATGAGTGATTGGTCAAGCTTTGCGGTTGAGAGTGGAAGCGATCGACGGATGTAAAGTGGGACAAAAAAGGGTAAAAAAGAAATCGGTGCGCGTTTTCAAATTAGCGCTAAAAACCAGAAAGTCGAGAACGGAGCGAGCGTCAAGCAGACGAAATGAATGCGATGCTGTCGACAGCTGTTTGCGTGAAGAGCGAACGGCGAACGAAATCGAGGAACATTCGCCGCATTCGATGTGTGCTCACGTTTTATCGCCGCTTTTTCGGTGAAAACTGACTAAACGAAATTCGAATAGAGAAGAGCACGTGAAGAGCGAAACAAAGAGAGTGAGAAAATCAATTACACAATGAGCGCTTCGCTCGATTCGTTGCAACAGCAATTCGCGGCGAACACCGCTGAGATCACTTCGAATTTGCTTAAATTGCGAAAAACGCTCGACGGTAAGTTTCTCGTTGATTCGTTAATGAAGCGCTTTTATTCGTTCTCATTCTCGTTCGTAACAGCAAACGATCGCACACCGATTGTGGATGGAATCAATCGCTGTTTGTCTGAAGCTAAACAATGTGTTCGTTCTTTTCTTTCTATTCATTTGTCTACGCGTTGAATTCATTAAATTGAACTTTAATTTTGCTTTTTTAATCGCTTTATTTTCGCAGTTAAAACAGATGGAAACGTCAATCACAAGTATGCCGTTCGATGAGCGTAAAACGAGGCAATTGCATTTACTCGGTTTCGAGAATGAATTGAAACGGTTGGAGAATGATTTCGTATGTATTTCGCAAATTCCTTTTCTGATTTCATCTTTTACTTTTTATCTTTTATATAATCGATAGCAAAGAGGATTAAAGTTCGACACAAACGAGTTCACCGTTGATCTGCTCGACGAAGAAGAAGGCGATTCGAAAACAACTCTTCTGCCGTCGTCCGACACATCGCGTAAAACCGCACGATTAAAATCGGATGAAATCGGAGCACAAATACTAAACAATTTGAGTGAACGCAACGAGACCATCGCTCGATCGTGTGAACGCCTTCGAAGAAGTAATTACGATTTGGGTCGTAGTTCGAAAATTGCAAATATGATTCTGAGAAAAGCTATGCATAACAAGCTTACTTTGTACACGATAGCGCTGGTCGGCTTATTGACTGTTGTTGTGATCGCTTATCGCAATATGTTCATAATGTAAACTCAAACATTTAAAGTAAGAAATGAGAAAGGGTGCAATTTTAATTGGTAAAATTCAACGATTTATTTATTCACTGGGATAATCTATTACAATAGATCTATTAGAGATTCATTCCTACTTTACATTCTTATCGATATTTATTTATTACAGCGTCGTTTTTAAACTGTTATTTAAAAAACGAATGCGACATGCATGGCGGAAGAATCAATGCTCGTCAAATCTCATATTGAATTCAGGATTATTATTAAATTAAAATTTATAATATCGATTTAATTATATTTGTTACATGGAATGCGAGGAAAGAGTCAATAGGATCAATATTTTCGAATGAGAATTTTAAAAAAGTTATCAATAGCTTCCATATGTAAACCATTCACTTAAATGTATTTTTAATGTAATTTTTAACTTGTTCAAATTTTTTGAACGAGAAACATGTGAAATTGTTGCATAACTCAATTGAACAATTTGTTTGTTATTTTTCGAAAACGTAACAAAAAATGCCTATTTTCAAAAAAATATTTAACAAATTCTTTCTCAACAAACTCAAGAAAAGATTTTGCATTTTAGCGGGTAAAAATTCAAAAATGTTTAAGCTTATAAATTTAAGCAATCTTTCAAATAATACCTTTGACCAAAGTAATGTTAGTTAATTACAATTGTTACAAATGGAAAAAAGATATTAAACTCTGATTATCAATTCATCATTTGTTGATGACGATTAAAACAAGATCGATATACAAAATATGAAATTGTAAACTTGATTAAAATATTTAAACTGTTCTAATTCTTATTTACACATTTTGAATTTTTTTAAATCAGAGTGTTATTTTTAACTCTAAAATGAGTATAATATATTCAATTGAATTTAAAATTTTTCTCTTTGGTCAATATGGTTTTTGTTATTTGAGTTTTAGAAATATTATAAGTGCCTAGTTGCTTAAAAACAGGCATAGTGCAAAAATGTTTCTTATTTACTTTTAGATAAACAAGAATAGCGAACAACGACGAAAAGAAAAAGAAAAAATAATCACAGAAGCAAGCAAATAATCTCTATGCGTTTTGAGAATATATTCGGAGAGAAAAGAAAGAGAAAGACTTACTCGAATACACACAACGAACCAATTGGATAAACAAGATAAAAGAAGAAATTGAAAAAATAATCTAGGTAGTGTTTCAATTGTGAGTGAAGTGGAGAGGTCATATTTTCTACTCTCTCTGCTCTCTCTCTCATTTTTGCTTATGATTTGAGCATTGAAATTGGATTCTCGCGAGAGAGAGAAAGAGAGAGAAAAGCAAAGCGAAAAGCGTTTTGCGCACTGCAACTACCATCCATTCGACGATGAATTTTTGGGAAGTGTTTTGCGCTCGTTTTTAAAAAGCTCGTCAAAGAGATGCGCGTTTACCATTCGTTCGCTTTCGCTTTTCGCTACTTCCAATTTCTAAATCTTTTATTTTTCACACCATTACTTTACGCATTTCGCACATTTTACTAAAAGTTTTTCGTTTCGCTAATATTTAAGCTAAAAAAAAAATTTCACGAAATTTTAACGAGAAGAAACGAGTTGAAAAGTTTACCGTGCGATCTGCGACCTGCTGAGCGAAGAAAACAAAATTTTCAGCTTTATCGCAGAAAACTGTTTTGATTTGGAAAACGAGAGAAAAATACTGCGAACAACTCTTCAGGTTAGTATTTACTCGCTTTTCTTCCTCTCTTCAGCTTTAGCTTTTTTTATTTAGTTTATTTACTTCGTTTATTTGTTTATTTATTCTAGTTCAGCTCAATAATTGAATGGTTCCTCTTACATTCATCTTTTAATTTTTTTAAGTTTGTATTTTGAATTATGATTTTATGGTCTGTTATCGGTGCTTCAAGTTAAAACGAAACTCTAATGAGAGTTGTATTCATGAAACCATAAATTTTTTTTATTATAATTTAACTTTAAAAAGCAAAAGTTTAGCCTTGATTTTAAAATTTAAATTAAAAAAATCTAATGAATTTCAATGATTAGCATAGATATTATAAATCAATCATTTCGAAACTGATCCAGATGAGTTTTAATTTGATACTCTACTTAGGTATCTAAGTAATGATTTTTAGAAAATACAAAACCTACGTGTTGTTCAATATTCTAATGCTTATGGAGACGCAAGAAAAAAGGAATAAGAGATTATAAAAAGGTACAGAACGCTCGCCAAGTAGTCCTAAGAATTAATTTTTTATTCAATTAAAAATTAAAAATAACGCCTGATCATAACATTCAATATAATGATGAACAATTCGTTTTTGTTTAACTACTAAAGTTTACTCAAGAGAAAGTTTGTTTAAGAAAGTTACAATAATCAGCTATTTGAATATATTGATTTCGTCTTCTCGGTGAATGAAAAAAATTGCGAAACGATACGCTGTTTGGTAAAGCGAATCGTATGAAAACAAAGAGAAGAGAATCTAATCAAATATAGGCGAACAAAACGAACAAAATATGCTTAGCAAAATATATAATAATGAATGCAAATAGTTTTAGATGTTGCTGTTTTTGAAATGAATTCTTTTTTCGCTCTCTTGCTCTCTCTTTGCTTCAAATGCTTCCATATTAATTTATTATTAAAAAAAGGGATTTTGGCTTATTTTCGAGAGCAGAATATTTTATTCAAATTAAGCTAAAAAATTCAATAAATGCGAGAGAAATGCTCTCTAGCTATAGATTTATTTTTATATTGAATTACCTTATTTTAGTTTTAAAACTAATTAATTATCGTTTCTAATTTTTTAAGTTCAAGATTAATTATTTAAACAATTAAGCTTGCAAGAGTTTGATCTTGTCAATATAATTAAAAGTTTTTGTTTAGTGAAAGCTCTTATGAAATTATAATTTTTTTGCGATGAAAAATAAAATCAAAATAAAAACCGTAAGCAAGCCAAATCTAAAATCAATTAAATCTTGAAACGCGTTGCTCACTATCCACAGACCGATTTTTACAAAAATAAATTTTCTTATCTTCAATTCATTAATTATTAAATTATCGTCTTTTTCGCCGTTTCGGCTGCCCTCGCAAATTCCTTTCGAAATTTGCTTTTCTTTTTGATTGACACATCAAGCTTGCAGCAAACACAAATTTCTTCAGCTTGAATCATTCATGTTACTTGCGATTTTTGCGAACGACGCCCAAGAACCGCTATTGCTTATGCCACTCTTTTACATTTTTCGACATTTTCTCCTTTGATTTTTTTGACATTTATGTGAAAAAGTTGAAAGAGTTTTGTTTAAAAAGTGAAGCATGCATAAATATTAATATTTACAAAATTCGTAAAAAATATTTTAGATGATCTTATGGTTTGCTCTTTTCCGCTTTTCCGCAAGATAAAAATAGCCGACGAATTGCGTAAATAATTTTCATTAATATTCAACATGTTAGAAATTTAACTTTTATTATTAAAAATATTTTACAGGGCATTATAAATATTTTGACAGCGATTAATTGTGTAAATTTTCGGCTTAAAAACCGCATTTCTTAAAATTCTCAATCTTAATGCTTAAGCTCGCGGCTATATTTCATATTTTTCTGACCAGACTTTTTAAGAATCTCATTTTTATAATTTTCATTGAAAAAATTTGTTTTAATAGTCTTGTGTTTCTACAAAAGCAAATTCAATTTCTCAAATTATGCTCCATTCTTGAGAAAAAAAATGCGATTTTGCGAATTTTTATGATTAGTCGTGTTTGTTTACATGTAAATTCTTGTAAAGGTGACCGGATCAATTTTTACTTTTATGCTCTATTTGAACAACTACTTCTATAGGTCTTTTATTAGCTTGTGAAATCATCATAAAACTCACCTTCTATTGTGCATCAACCATAGTACAGGTATACAGACATTGTGCGCTAAACACGATTAGCAATTTTTCAAGCGTAAATTAACTAGATTTTCTTTCTCCCTCGCTCTCGCTCTCGTCTATCTCTTTCGCTTTTAGCAAAACCTTGATTAGGGCTTACGCTTTTATCGTTACTGCTTTGTGATCTTTTAAAAATGCGTTTGGTTACAATGAAAATAGCATATGCACACCTTTGGGACCCATTATTGTACGAGTTTTAAAATGTAAACATTTTGAAAGTGCAAAGTTTTACAGCGCGTTTTTTTTGACCACAATGTTGAGTAAAGAACTTTTTTTTGACTATTCTCAAAACGAAAAAGCAGCGAACTTTCACTAAGATTGCTTATTTACAGCGAATTGCGATCATTTTTTTTCTAAATGGCTGTGAAACGAAGGATTCTTTCGGCTTTCGTTTTCGCCGAAAATGTGCGATTTGCGAAAATAAAAATGTGGACAATAAACTCGATTCAATGATCGTTCTTTTAGCGCAAACCAATCCGAACAAATCGCTTAAATTGACTTCAATTTTCAATTTATTTTCACTTAAGTTTAGTTTTAGTCGTTTCTTTCGTTTGCCTAACGCAAGCTTCTAACTTAGAACATCTTAAGTTACCGCCAATCTAAGACCAAAACGTTCTTTCTATCATTACTTTCTTTGGTTATTCAGAAAATGCTTTCACCATTTTCTGATTTATATTTTTCACTTCAATCGCTCTTAAATTAATTATCTCGCATACTTAGAAAACTAAAAAAATTTTTAGTTTTTTTTCCGATTCTAATAGTTTTGTTACTTTTATTTCTTCAAGTTTACGTTTTGTTATTTTCCGCGCAAAGACTAAATTGAAAAGAGAAAATTGTTTATGTTGCATAAACTCGCGAATTTAAATTTGATTTTATTTTTTCTTCTTCTGCGAAAAAGATTTGTATAAACATCTTTTCATTTCAAAGCAAATGCATCATATTTATGAGTAAAACGACGCGCGACAAAATTTTATAAATTGCAATGGTTCAGAATTTTTTTTTTTTTGAAATTTGAAATTTGAAACCATATTCAAAGAGCTTTTATGGCGGAGAAAGAGAAAGAAGAAGCTATATGTTCTTTTCATAACATTTTTATAATTTTTATGTAGGTAGAAAGCGCAGCAAAAATTTTTCACAAAGGACTTAAAAATTTAGAGAAAAAAATAGAATAGAACATTTCATTTATGTTTAATGGTTTTTGGTTCAAAGGCAAAGAAGTTTTTTTTTGGAAAATGTCTATTTCAGCAATTCAAAACGGATTCAAATGATTTTGATTCGTAAGTAAAAATTTTTCAAAACGTAAAACTTTTTTGACGAGTCGAATTTGCTCTCTCTTCTGCTCGAAGCATAAATTTCAATTTCAAAATCGATCGCATCGCTTAATACGATTAAAATCAATAATTAATCTTCTCTTCATATTTGTTTTATTCGAACCAGTACTCCTCATGCATTTCATTAAAATCGAATTCATTATCATTTCAGACCATATTCTACTTTTCAATCGTGAAAAACAGAAGCGAATTGTTTTCAAATTTGCAAATCGTATTAAGTTCATCAAAACGCTCGATGAATGTTAAATGCAATGAAAATTAAAACTAACAGCGACGGAGAGAGAGAGAGAGAGAGAGAGAGAGCAGAGAGAGAGAGAGAATTACGTGGTATTAATTTTGACCTACATACATACAAACTCTAGAATCGATGTTTTACTACCGCATAAACACTTTTATACTGACGTTTGATAAAACACGCAAACGAAGCGTAATATTATCTATTCATCTATCCATTTCTTCTGTTTTCTTCTCTATCTCTTTTTTTCGATGCTTTCTTTGCTTGTCGTAAACGAAGCTTACCGAATAAGCGAAAGAAGTTAAAATCAAATGCTGCGGTAATCCCTATTGACTTCTGTAGTTAAGAAGAAACAAGTGAGATAGAGAGAAGTGAATGCAAGAAGAAAATATATAAAAAAAACTTATTCATTCGACATTATCTAGCATTGAATTGTAAACGAAATCAAGCGACAACAACAAGCAAAAGTCGTTTTCACCTTTCATTCGTTTACTTTACTTCGGCAATTAGCAACGGCACGTAACTACTAGCGAAGTTTGCGCTAATTGCTTTCCTTACACAATTTCTTTCACGTCTCAATACAGTCGAATGAATAAGAGACGAGAAAATAGTTCGAATTTCGCTGACGATAAATTTCATTGATTCTCTATTTTTAAGAAATTTTTAAATTTCCAACAACAACAAAAAAAACTTTTTTATTTGGCTTTTGCTGTTTTCATATCGTTTCGATGCGTTCGCAAAATGTAAAAATCTTAAAGAATGCAAACCATAACGAAATGCTTGTTAAGGAAATAGAAAAGAAGATGAAAGGGAAGAAAAATGAAGCGAAAGTAAATGTAAATATTTGATGTTTTAAATTTGAAGTTTGCATTTTTTTTAGGAAGAGAAAAAATTGAGATCGTTTTCATCGCTATCGCATAAAAAATATTTGATCACATTTCGCTTCAAACTTAGACTAAATAACGCGCATTTTACAATTTTTGTACACTCGCTGTGAAAGTAAAATATAAAGCGCTAGTGCTCGCAGCGTTCGCAAATTTTTTTCCACATAAAATGCGCATATTTAATATATTTAATGGCAAAATTTTCATCCTTGCAGCTGTACTTGATTGCATTCGCGAGTGTTCAAAACTTTTGCTGATTTACAAGCGAGTTCAAATGCGAAAATCGTTATCGCGAACGGTGAGCGAAGCGCATATATATGGTGAATGATGAAGTAAGAAAATTACTACTTTCGAGCAATTTGTAGATCGTTTATAAAATCACGCAAACACCAGCTACACTTGCTACTCAAACCGCTTACACCAATCACAGCACAATTCGATTAGCTGAATCAAATCGTTTCGAGTGCTATTTTTGCATTTTCATCTTCTACGTTCGCTTGCTTCAATACATTTTTTTACGTTTTTGATTTTTTTTTTCGATACTATGAACATAAGAGAAAATCAATTTCACATTTTATGTATTTCCTCGACTCAACAATTATCAATCAAAATTCTTGATGACGTCTCGCTTGTGAAACCATTATTTACAAAGAATCGAGTAAGTTCCTCTTCTTTATTTTTTACCTCTTCTCTTTCGCTCTCTTAATGCTTAGAGTACAAGTTTGCGCTTTCAATGATCAAATAAATACTGATTAAAGCGAAAATTATTGATGAAAAGATCGAGAGAGAGAGAGAGAAACGTTAAGTAAACTAATGTTTGTATGGACATAAATCACCATTGCGTTCGGCGAATATATATTACGTATAATATATTTGAAATTGATTTCTGTTGTATGCTTTGTTTCTTTCTTTTTTTTCGCTCGCTACTCTATTTGCGATTAATCTTTGGGCTTGGATTTGTGGCTTGAGACGCGTGTTATTTGGTCGTTCGCTCACTTTTTTTGCGTTTTTATCTGCCCAAAAAAGCCAAAAAAAAAGGAAGAATAAACGTGCGCATAGAATGCACAAAGGCACACACGCATACTTCACTTTGAAATTAGCTAATGTTTCTGATTGCTAAAAGCTGGCGAAGTTCGCTTTCTCTTTCTCCGCTTTCTTCTTTGATTTTAGCCTCAAAATCGGCGATCGATTTAGCTTTCGTGCTATATACACACACACACGTCTATGTGTTTGTTTGTGTTTATTTGAAAATTGTTACTTAATACGAACAGTAAATGTTAGTGTTCCGCTTTATGATTTGCATATTTACTTTATTTTCGATCCAGTATCTATCTACCGCTCTAGCAAGTAATATTTAACTATTTTATGAATACTCAGCTTGTTTATTCAATGAGAAACTATTCACGAACATTATTCTCGAAACAATATTTACTTTACTCATTTTTTAAAACTATCTTGATCAAATATAGGCGAAGTTTGAGACATTATTCGCAGTATCGTAGCGGGAATATCGCCTCAGTGAGAGTTGCATAGAAAACTTGAGGCTAATACTACTATACAGAAGTGAAAGTATTCATAATTCACTTATTCCGAAAGCATTATTCAAAGCTGACATTCGAGTCGAATTTGAAAATTCGATTATGTGAATCTTTTTGAAATTTAAGAAAAATTAATTCGAATTCATATGAAAACGAAAAGAAGAATAAGATAAAATTACAGCGACACATGAAAATTTCTCCAAAGCAATTCGCCTAATCGATTTTATCTTTTCATTCCTTATCCACACACGACACTGAAAATGATTTGATTTGATTTTTTTTCTGAGAATGATGAAAATGATTTGCATATTTTGGTTTAGCCACAGAAGTTCGCGCTCTTCAAGTAAAACTTTTCTTGTAAAAAAAAGTTGAATACGAAATCTATTGGATTCAAATTTATTTTTGACGCTTAATATGAAAGTCATCCCAAAGCGCGATCAAATCGAAACTTCGCATAGTCATAGAACAAAAGCAAAATCAAATGATAGATGAAAGCGAAAGGAGGTATATCGACATTGTATAGAGAAACAAGCAAAACAAAAAAGTTTGATTAATATCGATTTTGACAAAAAATGAAATATTTTTGTCCCCATTACAAACATTTCTCACTAAATTCAGATTTTACTCATAGAAAATATACTCACAGGGAGAAACATTTTTTATTTTAAAATATTTTTTCAAAGGTAATCGACGAAAATAAATTTTCTAAAAGAAAACTTTTTTTTTGCAAATATTAAATGAAATAAAATTTTTATTATTAAAATAAGATATCCCACTTGACTTTCACTATGTGTAGAATCTAAATTTAGTGATAAAAGTTTGTTTGGAGGGCAAAAGTACTTCATAAATTTTTTTTATGTAAAAGTCCATATTAATTAAACTTTTTTGTTTTGCTTGTTTCTCTATATGATGTCGAAATAACTCCTTTCGCTTTCATTTATTATTTGATTCTGTTTTATTCTATGACTATGCGAAGTTCCAATTTGATTGCGCTCTGGGGCGACTTTCATATTGAGTGTCAAAAATAAGTTGGAATCCCATAGATTTCGTGTTCAACTTTTTTTTTACAAGAAAAGTTGTACTTGAAGAGCGCCAGCCTTTGTGGCTTACCTATACAAATCTTCGCATTTTCAATGGCTTATCATTTAACTCCGAAATTATTTCAAAACATCGAACACAGAAATCAAGCTTCATGCGCTTTAGGTCATTCGCATTGACAAACATACAAAAAGAAAGTTTTAAATGTGAATGTTGCATGAAAGTGTTGAAAAAGAAGAATTTTTACATTAGCAAGTATGATGGAACCATTTTTGATTACGCTAGAGAGCTTTTCTTTCTTTCTTTTTTCTATGCCATCATATTGGTTCGCAATCTTGCGAGCTTGTTATAAATGTATGCACTGATAGGTTCAATTATTCGGCAGTCGCTCTTCTATGTTGAAGCGATGAAAAAACACTTTGAATATGAGATTTGAGAATAGCAGCGTGTACAAAGTGAAGAAAATGTGTCGCAATTTTCGGAGTATTTTCAAAACTCGAAAAGAAAACGCGAAACAAAGAATCGGTCGGTCGTCGTCGCTATTCGCTATTTTTGCTATTGCATAAAATCGGTCATTGAATTCGAATTACAATTTTATTTGCTTCACGCATTCGTTTCGTTTCTCGCGCAATGCATCAAGAAAATTTCGATGGCGAAATTCGCGTTACTCTTGCGAACTTCTCCTTCTTCTTTTATTCAATTCTTTTAATTTTTGCATATTGTTTGTCGAGTGAATAAGAAGTTGCAACATTTCGTTTTTTTTTTCTCACTTTTCTCGCTCTAAAAGCCGCAGTTACATGCAACAAGTTGTTGCTGTCTGCCATTATTATTGATCCTCGAGCATTCGGCTTCAACCGCACTGCTAACATTTCAATCGCATATAAAGAAGTTCTAATGCTTTTTTAAATTTAGTTTTCTCTTGCTTTTATCAATAAAAAACACTTGAAACACAAATTCATTTATAATTCAGTGAATTCTTTTGTTTTGCGCATTGTGAATAGCGAAAGAAAGTAAAGCAAAGCAAAGCTAAAGCATACACGCGCCCGCTTTGATATTAATGAAAGAGAAAATAAGCAAATAAATGCGCTCATTGTTTTGCAATCACTGTCAGAAATTGAAATAGAATACAATACACGCGAAATTTATTTTTCGTTTGCGAGCAGGCCTTGAAACACAATACACACGCACATGAACGCATATATAACGCGAGCGTATAGGTGTTTTGCACGAATCCAGTAAAAATTTGGCTACAATTAAATGAAGTCATTCGAAATGAATGCTCCAATTAGCGTTAAAGTAAACGTAAATAAATTATTTCGGCTTTCTCTCGTTAGCTTAATGTTCGCAAAGGAATCAAGTGAACAATTGTTTTCTTCCTCTTCTTTTTCTTAATTCGTCGTAAATTCAATTTGCGACATATGCGTTTGCTGTTATCTTCTTATGAAAATATTCTTTTGTTGTGAATTAGCAAAAATGAAATTTAGAAAGCATTAAATGCGTAAATTGAAATCTTTCTTCGACGTTCTTAAAATTTTCAATCATTTGCGTTGATGTCATTTACATTTTCCGCACAATTTTATGATGGCTTAGAGCAACGAAAAAAAAATCTAAAAAAGTTCTCCGGAGGATCTTGAAAACATGAATACGCGTGTGGTTGTATGATTTTGGTTTCTATTCAAATTTGGAAAAGTAATGAAAATTTTAAATTGAAAAGCTATTTCAAATACAAAATTGAAAAAATCGAATTTCCTAAACATTTTCTAAAATCACTTGGATTTTATTTAATTTTTGTTTGTCTCTGACTTTTGAATAAAATTAGCTTTTTGTGTTGAGTTAATGAAAATGAAAATTAAACGAGGCTTAAGTAAAATGCAAAGCAAATATTACTCCGAATTATGTTTACATTAAACATTTATCAATGCTTTTTGAATGCATAAAAAGAGAGCGAGTGAGATGCAAAGAGAGTGAGAGAGAGAACTTGCAAGATGGGGATTAAAAACTTATAATCCAAAAGGTAAAGGTATTCTTATGAGGTATTGCAGTGAAGATCACTTTCGATTATCGAAACATTTTATTTTGAAACGGTAGTACATTACATTACCATTACATTACATTTCTTAATAGTTCTAACATCATTAATGCATTTATATGCAGAACTCTGTTTATTTGCGCAAATAATTTATCTACACTTAATTTTGAATTTTTTAAAGCGAATGTTTAACATGTTTAAAAGTTAATCAACTTATCTCTGCAGTCAAGCGCAAGTAAAAAAAGTGTTTCGCTTTTAAATTCCTGTCAAAATTTCATTTCTATGTTTATCTTTTATTTTCAAAAATATTCAATTATTTAAATCGTCATCTCAAATGATTTGCTTGCTTTTTGAGTTTAAAAATAAATTCAATATTTTAAGTAATGATGGGGAGAATTTTTTTTTTTCGAAAATTTTCAACCACGTAAATTAGATCAAGTGTATAGAAGTTGAATTTCATACGAATTTCAATGAGAAAAGTTTTTACTAATTCAAAATAAATGAAATTCACAAGGAAACAAAGAGGAAAAGATTTTGAACGGCAAATAACGAGAAAAAGGAAGGAAAAGTTGCTTCGTATTATATTATTAAATTTACACACGAATTGAATTTCTTTTGCTTGTTACACTAAAGTCTATTTTGCGCTTTTTGAAACGCTTCATTCGCTTGGAAAGAAGAATATCTCATCGTTAAGATTCAGCAATAAAATTCTAACAATAATTAGCAATTTGCTTCGAAAGTAGTCGAAAGTTTCCCTTTCTTAAATGAGCAAAGTTTTGAGAATCGCTTCGATGCAATTTAACGCTTTGTTCTCAATTTACTTTCATATTTATTTGCTTTCTCCTCCGAAATTCATAAACTAGAATTAGAACGCTAATGTTGCAACG
>NCKU01004049.1:0-13266 GCA_003675995.1 Dinothrombium tinctorium | reverse complement strand
TTTAGTTTCACTCATATTTTTGTCAACTTTTCTTTTCATACAGCCTGTCTATTGGTGTAACTAAGCGACATTTTACAATGAGAATTAGTGAACTTAAAAGAAGTGTAAAATATATGAAAGTAACCTCTTCCGCAGTAGCAAATCATGTTTTCAACACAAGACATGAAATTAAATGGAATTAGGCAAAAAAATTTTTTATTCTTGTCCACGATTTAAGGAAAGAAAAATTATTGAAAGTATTGAGGGCTTGAATGCACATAAATTCAAAGGAAAAGAATTCAAATAATTTTAAAAATCTATTTGAAAACAAGCAAAAAAAGTATTAAAATGACTGGACAAAATTTTTTAAATAAGGGTAAATGAAATATGAGGTTATTCAGAAATTGTCCACACTTTGCAACATTTGAAAAAAATATATTCAAACAAGACAATTTTGTCGTTCTTTTTAATCTATAAAAATTTTTATCACAACTCTTTAACTTTAAAATTTTTAAAGTTAATTTTTGTGCAAGTTCAGTTTGCACAGATGATGGACAGAGATTAGATGGATTTAAAATTGAAAACAATTGGATTCGTGCAATGCGACAATAAAAAGTTGCTTTTCATTATCGCTCTGATGATGGCTTTGAGAAAAGCCGAAACTAGTTTGTTTTAACTTAATTTTTTCATTGTTTTAATACAAAATTGCGTCAAAGAATAAATGTGTGCGAACTCAATACGAATATAGTTAACTACTTAATTTTTAATTCAAAATTTCATCGATAGATACAACTTGAAATTAACATTAGAATTTAAACTTGAAGAGCTAAATTAGTGTTTGTGTCCATGAATGAAATCGTAATACGGGTCTTTCTTGCGATGCTCTTTTTCCTCATCGATTCGCTTCTTCTCAGCCCACGCTTTCTTCGCCTCCGGCGAATTCACTGTTCGAAAGCAAAATATAAGAATGGGCAAAGGATTAGATTGAAGGATTAGAGGCGAAGATTAGAGTGTTTTACCCTTTCCGTTGATCCACCAAATAAGCGGCTGTATCATAAAAAACGCGTAGATCATATATCGAAAGAAGTAACAGGTTTTGAAATCGTAAACCCACGGCTGGAGAACAAGATTCGCGGTCTCCGTGTACCCGACCGCCATACGAGTGTATTTCTTGCCTTGCCATTCAACGGTCGGCATATTGACGTACGGGGCGTCGGACGCGAACAGCGGCACACCTTGCGGCGGTTTCGGTAGGGATTCCGGCGGCAGTTTGGCGATTTCAGTGGTCAAACGACGAACGAAAACGGCGGTCAATCGGTGATTCATTTTTCGAAGCATCTTTCGCCACTCTTCGGTCACTTTGAGCTTTCTCAGGGATCGTTCGCTGCTTACGCTCGTCGCGCGACACTCACCTTTGACGGCGG
Organism: Dinothrombium tinctorium; assembly: GCA_003675995.1. Lineage (NCBI taxonomy): Eukaryota > Metazoa > Arthropoda > Arachnida > Trombidiformes > Trombidiidae > Dinothrombium > Dinothrombium tinctorium. The sequence continues at coordinate 11,863 of NCKU01004049.1, read as the reverse complement.
CGGCGGCGGCGGCTGCGAATGATGTCATTGAATCATATGATTTGTAGAATTTCGCCATTTATTCGTTTGTTACGCGAAACGACGACAATAATTGCAGTGAGAGTCGCTTTTTCGATCGCTTCCACTCTTCTCACTGTTCATTTCAATTATTCGGGAAAGAAACGAAAAGAACTTTCAAAAGAATAGTGAAGCGAAGTTGAATTTGTGCTCTCCTTTCGACAGTAATATTTCCGAGAACAAAAACGTCATTTTGTAAACAGAGAAAATAGAATTCGGTCGCCTTCTTTTTTGATCACTTCATTTTTGCAGCTTTTTTTTATATTCAGTATTCTCTGCTTTTTTTTGTATAAACGAGCACAAAACTCGAATATACAACGAGCGTATGACTTGAAAGGCGCACGTATTTTGTTTTGTTTGCGAAACAAAAAGAACGAAACGAAACGATGTCGGAAGTGGATCCCGAAACGCTTTTGGAATGGCTTTCGATGGGACAAGGCGAGGAGCGCGATATGCAATTGATCGCTTTGGAACAATTGTGTATGTTGCTACTGATGTCAGACAATATCGATCGCTGTTTCGAAAGGTATTTAAGATTTAAATCGCTTTTAATTACGTCTCATGTCTATCACGCGTTCGTCATTTCGATTCACACGCGTCTACTATCATTCCGATTAAAACTGCTTCTTCATTAATCTTATTTCTTGTTATTCCTCGAACGATCGCTCATTTTGAGTATGATTCACATAATACTCGCTTGCCTCGATTATCATTCTTTGTTTTAACGATTAATTTTTCCGCATTTGAAGTAGTGAATTTCCTTATTTCTTTTCGTTATTTTTTCACGTTTAAATTGTTCATTGAATGCACATAAATTTTAAGAATTGTGTTTTGTTTTTATGTTTGTAACACAAAATATAAACTTAATCTCATTCGAAAATAATGGCGAAACATTGTTTCCATTAAAAATGAGGAGAGGAGAGAGAGAAAGAAGAATGACTACGATTTTTGCAGTGAACAAAGAGCGAGAATTACAGCCTGTATTTCAATACAGGTTTCAACTTTAAGAGTAAATTCAGTATTAAAGGAAGATTTAAAATGTATAAATTTTATGTAAAGCAACAAAGAAACAAAAAAGCATTTCAATCTTAAGGTGAAGATCAGGAATGCGATTTTTTCTCTTGCTCTAGCTAGTAATGCGTAAATTAACTTATATTTCGTTCGTTGATAATTTTAAAGAGATTTTTTAGAGAAAGCGAAAGAAAGAAGCAGTAAAATACGATCCAAAATGAAACGAATCCAAATCTTGCGTAATTTTTAGCTAAGCATGAACATACATACACACACGCAAACACAAACGTATTATGAAATTTTCTTTTTAAACTGCTGTTTCTCTTCAAACAAACAATCTTGTTAACTTGTGAAATCGTAAACTTGTAACCCTTCTAAATGGTTTCGTTCAAAAAATAGGTCATGCATCTAAAGTTAAAAATGTCATTTGAAATGGTTTTAAATTGCGTAATTGTAAATAAAGTGCTTTCAAAATTAACTTTTAGGTCCATTTTGATTAAAGCTCCTTTCTTCTTTTTCATTTCCGCAGTTGTCCACCGCGAACTTTCTTACCCGCTTTGTGTCGTATATTTCTCGATGAATGCGCTCCAGATAATGTTTTGGAAGTGGCAGCAAGAGCTATCACTTATTATTTGGATGTTTCTGCCGAATGTTCTCGACGAATTGTCGCTGTCGATGGTACAATCAAAGCTATTTGCAACCGTCTTGTCGTTGCTGATGTTACTTCGCGCACAAGCAAAGATCTTGCAGAGCAATGTATAAAGGTATTTATCATTTAAGTGACATCCGTTTTAATTGTTGTTTGTAGGTTTTAGAATTGGTTTGCACTCGCGAAGCGGGAGCTGTATTTGAAGCCGGTGGCTTAAGTGCAGTTCTAAGCTTTATTCGCGATAATGGATCATTTGTACACAAAGACACTTTGCACTCTGCAATGTCCGTTGTATCTCGATTATGTGGGAAAATGGAACCTCAGGACACTTCACTGGCAAGTTGTGTAGATTCTCTCTCAACACTTTTGAAGAGCGATGATAGTCACGTTGCCGATGGTGCATTACGCTGTTTTGCATCTCTAGCAGATCGTTATACACGTCGTGGTATTGATCCTGCGCCACTTGCCGAACATGGTTTGGTGTTTCAATTACTTCTTCGACTGTCCGGTGTATCGAATTCTTCTCATCATTTAAGCCCTGCAATAGTAGCCGCAAATCCAGGACTTAGTGCAGCATCCGCTCCCGAACCTAAAACTTCACAAAGCATATCAACCGTTATAAGTTTATTATCTACTCTATGCCGAGGTTCGCCTTCAATAACTCATAGTCTCTTACGATTGGATTTACCCGATGCAATCGAGTCTGCATTGCAAGGAGATGAAAGATGTGTCCTAGACACAATGAGACTTGTAGATTTGCTTTTAGTATTAATTTTTGAAGGGCGTTCAGCGCTACCAAAGTCATCGACTGTTTCTTCAGCACCATCTCGCTTAGCATCATTTAGAAGAATGGACAGTGCGGGTGAAAGAACTCATCGCCAACTCATCGATTGTATTCGCAGTAAAGATACTGATGCTTTAATTGATGCTGTAGACTCTGGTAATATAGAAGTTAACTTTATGGATGATGTCGGACAAACACTTTTGAATTGGGCCTCTGCTTTTGGTACGCAAGAAATGGTTGAATTCTTGTGTGAAAGAGGTGCAGACGTAAACAAAGGGCAGCGATCTTCGTCACTTCATTACGCTGCTTGCTTTGGTCGGCCAGGTGTTGTTAAAGTACTTTTACGTCACGGAGCAAATCCAGATCTTCGGGACGAAGATGGTAAAACTCCTCTTGATAAAGCTCGCGAACGCAATGATGAAGGTCATCGTGAAGTTGCTGCATTGTTACAAGCACCTGGGGAATGGATGTGTCCCGTAGGCGAGAGTCCAAAGACTGAAATAAGCAAAGAAGCAGCAGGTGATACAATTAGTGAGCAAAAAGGAGATCCCGAAATGGCACCAATCTATATAAGACGCTTATTGCCTGTGTTTTGCCTAACTTTTCAAAATTCCATGGTCAGGACTGTGCGCAAATCCAGCTTAAATATTATTCGAAAAATTATTCACTACATTCAGCCTTCACAAATCATCGAACTCAACGAGACCGTGTCGTCCGCCTCCACTCAAATAGTAGAAGTGATTGCCACAATACTTGATGCGGAGGAAGACGACGATTGTTACATGATAGTCTTACAAATGATTCAGGATCTGATGGTCAAAAGCCCGAACACTTTCCTTGAGCATTTTGCTCGTTTGGGTGTTTTCAGTAAAGTGCAAAGTTTGGCCGGTTTTAACAATACTTGTGATAAAAATACCGATAGCTCTGAAATCCAAATCAAAGATAAACTCGAAGAAGAAGAAACGTATTCAGATGACGCGAAAGAAATAATTCCTGGAAGACCATACCATTGGAGAGATTGGAGCATTGTCAGGGGAAGAGATTGTTTATATTTATGGTCCGAATCAGCCGCAATAGAATTATCAAATGGCAGCAATGGTTGGTTTAGATTTATATTAGATGGCAAACTTGCAACGATGTATTCAAGCGGATCCCCAGAAGGTGGAACCGATAGCAGTGAGAATCGAGGAGAATTTTTGGAGAAGTTGCAAAGAGCTCGAAGTCAAGTAAAACCTACCGCTACTAGTCAAAGTATATTAAGTTCGGCGGGATCGACAAGAATAGTCGTTGGTAACTGGGCTTTAACTTGTAGAAAAGATGGAGAATTAACTATTCATAACTCTGATGGCGCTCAGCAAGCCACAACATTACGAGAAGATTTAAATGGTTTTGTTTTCGAATCAAATAGAGGAACAAAGCATTCTTTTACTGCTGAAACGACGCTCGGGGCAGAGTTTGCTGCTGGTTGGTCAGGCAGAAAAGGTAAACGCTTAAGATCTAAAATGGAGGCTTTGAAACAGAAAGTCAAAGTGCTAGCGAAAGAAGTGTATGAGAATTACTTCCGCAGTGCACAAGCGATGCCGAGAAGCACTGTGTCTAAACTCGCTAAAATCGTCAATCAAATGGAGCGTTGTGCAGAGCAAAGTTTATTTAATAAAGATTCAAATGAAGCCAAAGAAAATTTACGATGCGCTCTAAGAGAATTGTCCGATTTATTGCGAGAAGAACATGGCGTTTCAGCTTATGAGTTTCATACGAGTGGCTTGATTCAAGCATTGCTTAAGCTTCTTTCAAACAACAATAGAAGATTTTCGTGGAATACTTCACTTATTGAAAGACAAACGAAAGAACGCCTTTCGATTTTGAAAGATGAGTTCGGTACTAACGTTGCCGTTTCTTTGGTACGAAAATTGGTGGCAGTTTTAGAATCTGTTGAAAAGTTACCTGTTTTTCTGTACGATTCGCCTGGATCTGGCTACGGTTTACAAATACTGACAAAAAGATTGAGATTTCGATTAGAACGCGCTCCTGGTGAAACATCTTTGATCGATAGGAGTGGGCGATGCTTAAAATCGGAACCTCTAACAACTGTATCTCAATTAGAAAAATACCTTTCGAAAATGGTTGCTAAACAGTGGTATGATTATGACAGATCTACATTTAATTTTGTGAAAAAATTAAAAGAACCAAATGCAAGAATACATTTCACACATCAGCGCGACTTTGATGAAAACGGACTTATTCATTGGATCGGAACCAATGGCAAAACTGTTTCAGAGTGGGTTAATCCTGCATCTGTTGGTTTGGTTGTTGTTACTTCCTCTGAAGGTCGTAGTTTACCTTACGGGCGTCTTGAGGATATTCTCAGCAGGGATTCATCTGCACTGAATTGTCACACAAATGATGATAAACGAGCTTGGTTCGCTGTTGATTTAGGAGTTTGGATAATTCCTTATTGTTACACATTAAGACACGCACGAGGTTATGGACGATCAGCTCTCCGTAATTGGCTTTTTCAAATGTCAAAAGATGGCGTCAATTGGACTACATTTTACACTCATTCTGATGATTGCTCTCTAAATGAGCCAGGATCTACTTCTTCATGGCCATTACAACCTCCGCCTGATGAAAAACAAGGATGGAGACACGTAAGATTACAGCAAACAGGAAAGAATGCAAGTGGTCAAACACATTATCTGTCTGTTTCTGGCTTTGAAATTTATGGAACTGTTACCGGTGTTTGCGATGATCTCGGAAAAGCTGCAAAAGAAGCGGAGGCTAATTTACGAAAACAACGGCGTCAAGTTAGGCAGCAAATAAAACAAATGGTTGTTGGCTCTCGTGTGGTTCGCGGACCTGATTGGAAATGGCGAGATCAAGATGGGAATCCACCTGTTGAAGGTACTGTAACTGGTGAGCTTCATAATGGTTGGATTGACGTGACTTGGGATCACGGAGGTTCAAACTCATATAGAATGGGAGCTGAAGGAAAATATGACATAAAGTTAGCACCAGGTTATGATGTTGAGACGTCGCTGAAAAATTCAGTTCTTGGCGTCACAACAAGTTATTCATTAACTCCCGTAACTCATTCATCAACTTACGGTGCTTCTATGGTAACTTCTTCATCTAAAATTGCAGAAACATCGACAACGAACAGTGCATCAGCTAAAGGAAGTGTTTCAAGCTCTGTGTTTAACAGTCGAAAAAGCAGTTCAACATCGAGTCTCTTAGAGCCGACGTCAAGTATGGCTAAAGTTAGCGTTGCATGCACCGAACAGGCTGCTTCAGCAGACAGTCTCATTGTAAAGAAATCTGCTTTGGTTGTCGCTGAAAATGTATTAACACGAGCTAAAGCGGACACCGCACTCGCTGATCAAAATCATGATACTCTGGTCAGCATTGGCTTATCACCAACTCAAGAAGAGACTGAAGAGTCTATTGCAGAGTGTGAAAGTGAACAGAATTATTCGAATACAAAACCGCAATTGAACAATTCCACCAACAATAGCCACAGCAGCCATAACAACTCGTCAAAGGCCGTCACAGAGCCAGCACGTTCTAATGGCTCATCAAGCACAATGAGCGTTTCGGTTCCTAATTTATCTCTATCGTCCAATGTGAACGATTCAGCGGTGACACTGTTGGAAACATTTGCTGCAGTGGCGCGCCGTCGTTCGACAAGCAATTCATCGGGTAATACGACAGCGGTTGCGAATCAGGGAAATTCATTGATGTCTAGAGGTTCAAACAATGTTTGTAGTTTAGTGCGATTGGCACTCTCGTCTAACTTTCCAGGTACGTATATCATATGTTCATCTCTCTAAGATTGTTACCCTATTCAATGTGTTTACTAATTTGTCAGCGACCTATGCTAATGTTATTCCTTTCTAGAAATTCTCGCTGATTTACTAGAAGAAATGTCCGTAAATACAGATTCCCCTTCGAGTAACGCTGCTTGTGCCAATTTGTTACAAGGTATAGCCACTAATATTCTGTTTGTTCTTCTTTCTTTTCGGAATTGAATAGATTTATAATCGTTGAAAAGAAATAGAAAACTTAAATTTTTTTACAATGATCTTTCAGGCGGACTCTTGAGCACAGCTCAAAGTTATCCGAGCTTAACTACTTCTAGTGGATCGTCAACGACGCTTACATCAAGTCAGTCGATCACAAATCCTGTCTCTTCTTCAACAACTCAATCTTCGACCGGAAGTGTTACATTGAACAATAGCAGTAATTTGCAAAATCACATGTTGCAAAATCATCATGCCTCTGGTTTGGGGCATCAAGGATTGACAATGAGTTTAACATCAACATCAAGCGAAAGTGAGCAAGACTTTTTAGAAACATGCCATGCATCGACACTCTTAGCTGATCTCGAGGATGAAGAAGAGCTACCCGATCCAGAGGATGAGAATGAAGACGACGAAAACGAAGATGATGATGACTATGAAGATATGATGGAAGATGATTGCTTCGAGATGCGAAATGGCAAGCGAAGAAGTTGGGACGATGAGTTTGTTTTAAAAAGGCAATTTAGTGCATTAATACCCGCATTTGATCCTCGACCAGGAAAAACAAACATTAACCAAACCGTCGATCTGGAAATTCCGCCACCAGGAAGTAGCTGTTCAAAATCGCACGATTCAAAAGAAACAACACGGGATCCTAAAATTCTTTTAACTTTGAGAGGTCCGAACATTCCCGGATGTGATGATTTTGAAATCGATCTTGTAAATCCTAATTGGACTTTATTCTCTGCCGTTCAACAATTGATACAAGCTTCGAATCTCGGATCCAGGCAAGAAAAATTGCGAAGGATTTGGGAACCAACTTATGTTATTAGTTACCGCGAGGTAAAAGACAGCGATTTCATCGATACCTCATTAACAATACAGTCGGCGCCTGTTATGCTTTGTTCTGGAAACAATTGTGTCCGTGAGGAGATCATCAATAACCCTTTCAATGCAACAGGAGATGTTTCGAATTGTAGTCTTGATGAAGTTTTAAGACTTCTTCGACTTCTTCATACATTAGCTAAAGATTCAAAACAAGAAATATCATCGCTTATGCTATCAGAAGAAGACTCGAAACAATCTTTTTACGTTCCTTCAGATGATTTCATCAGCAAAAAGATAACGAACAAATTATCGCAGCAAATTCAAGATCCTTTAGTCTTAGCTTCTGGCTCGCAACCAGAATGGTGCGAATACATGAATTACTATTATCCTATGTTGTTTCCTTTCGAAACCAGACAAATTTACTTTAACTGCACAGCATTCGGAACTTCACGCTCAATAGTTTGGTTACAAAACCAGCGCGACTCTAATTTGGATAGAGTTCGAGGTCCGTCTCCGCGTCGTGAAGATCCGCATGAGTTCAGAGTAGGACGTTTGAGACACGAACGAGTTAGAGTCCCGCGTGGCGATGATCTCTTCACTTGGGCGATGGAAGTAATGGAGATTCATGCTGAAAGAAAAAGTATTTTGGAAGTTGAATTCAAAGACGAAGAAGGCACAGGACTTGGTCCGACACTCGAATTTTATGCGCTAGTCGCCGCTGAAATGCAGAGAAAAGACCTGAGAATGTGGCTATGCGATGATGATGTTGGTTCTCCAAAAAGCTTAAATGTAGATAGCGGAGACAATGTGAAACCACCGGGCTTTTACATTCACAATGCGAATGGCTTATTCCCCGCTCCTTTACCACAGAATTATGCAAATATCGATCTTGTTTGCAAATATTTTCATTTCCTAGGAATATTTTTAGCGAAAGCTCTTCAAGACAATCGTCTAGTGGATATTCCTTTGTCAATTCCATTTTTGAAGCTACTCTGTTCATCAAATGTTAGAGATCAAGCTGAAAGCTCTGTTAAAACCGAAGAAATGGTCGTTAACAGTTGCTTATCGTCTCCATTGTCTGAAGATGACTTGATTCTTCTCGAAAGAGAAGAAATTTGCAAAGAAGTTCGCGATAAGAAAGAGAAATTCGAAGTACAATCAAAAGGATGGATACACGGCATTCTTGACGAGAATGATTTCAGAATTGTCAATTTTCATCAGGCCACTTTCTTGCAACAACTTCGTGAATTGACTTTAATGAAACAAAGAATACTGTCGAACAACTCGCTATCCACCGAAGATAAGCAAAATCAGATTAGAAACTTATCGATTCCTATGAATCAAGCGCAAACACCAATGAGAATCGACGATTTGGCGCTCACATTCCAATACTTACCCACATCAAAAATTTATGGATTTTCAGCAGTTGATCTTAAACCAAATGGTGACATTGAAGAGGTCACAATAGAAAATGTGGAAGAATATTATGAATTGATGATGGACTTTTGTTTACACACTGGAATTAAAAAGCAAATGGATGCATTTAGATGTAAGCATATCTTAACTTGATATTCTTGATTTTAGTTTGCTTTCTCACTTTCAGCTGGCTTCAATCGTGTTTTCCCAATGTCAAAATTGAGTTCATTCACGCCAGAAGAAGTTCGTTTGATGTTGTGCGGCGACCAGACACCATCTTGGACGCGCGAAGATATCATAGCTTACACGGAACCAAAATTAGGATACACAAAAGAAAGGTAAGCGCTGGTTGATTTTTGATTCTTAAGCTTCATGATTCCTCTGCACACAGTCCAAGCTTTGTTCGATTCGTAAATGTACTCGTGGCAATGAACGGCGAAGAGAGAAAAGGTTTTCTCCAATTTGCCACCGGCTGTTCGTCACTTCCGCCGGGCGGTTTAGCAAATCTTCATCCGAGATTGACGATTGTTCGCAAAGTAGATGCAAGCGACGGAAGCTATCCATCGGTGAACACCTGCGCTCATTATTTAAAACTGCCCGATTACTCGTCTGAAGAAATAATGAGAGAACGTCTTTTGGCAGCAACGCGAGAGAAAGGATTCCATCTCAATTAACCAACCAACCAACCAAACAAAATGTGTTTTGTCATTTATACACGCTAACACTCGATGTATACTTGTGTGATAATGAAATTTATTTGAGAAAATTCGCTTTCATTAAGTACGTTAAATGTTTTCTTTTTAAAAAAAGTGCCTGTCGTTGGCGAACACAAAAATAAGAGAGAGAGTGAGATGATACAAAATAACCATTTATTCAGAAACAAAACAAAAAGTTAGTCATAGCTTTGTATTTAGTTCCTGATCTCTTTTTTTTCGGGAAAAATAAATTCTATGTCCTGCGAAATAATAATAAATATTACGTTTTAAAAATTCAAACCTAAATTTCAAAATTCCCACGATTCGAGCCATTTTAACGAATTGGTCGCGTTCGCGGATTTCGAATCCGCAATTATGCCGTAACTTAATGGTGAGAATGCGTAAAAACTGTACGCTGCGATCGAGAGTATTGTACCGAGCAGGAAATGATCTAAATTGGTGGCTACTTTTCGAATTAAAACGATGCATTGCGTGATTTCGATTATGTAGTTTATCACAACAGCTAAAATAATGCCGATGAACGCGTTATAAGATGCGAGTGTCTTCGAATTCAACAACAACACTCACCTGATAGCATACAGCTGAAAATGAATGCTGGGAAGTAGTGATGAAAGTAAAGCACTCGACCCATTGCAAAAAATGGCAAATAGTGAATTAACCATCCGATGAAAAGCCAACTCGAGGCTGATGAAAAACGTCGATTTGCATCTGATTCAAAAAAAAGTTTGGATTAGTTTTCCATAAATTAATTAAAATCTCAACGCTTACTCTCGATTCGTGCTGAATGTTTACAACCTCTCTGCTGCCTTATTGCGATGATAACTTGGATAAGAAGATACACGAAAAGCAGCGCAAGATTACCCCACCAAATGATTGGATTTCCCAATAAATAAATTTTGTATTGATTGCCTGAGAAAAATTGTCCCTGAAAATTGTTAAATTAAAATTTATTTTAATTGTTAATCGATAGTTTACTCTGTAATTGATCGGCCATTGCCACGGACGAGATGTGACTTCGCCTTCTTTCGGCTTCAGACCCGCGTTCCCTTGAAACATTACGGCGTGCGATTCGATCACTTTCTCGATAAAACTCGGTGCGTAGACATCAAAGCTGATGTTAGGTAAACGGGCGAATGAATTGTCTTCGACATTCCAAATTGTGTTCTTATCCATTAAATTCGGTGAACACGTAACTTCCATTTGCTCGTAACCCCATTTTGGCAGTTGCTTTGAATGCGAGTAAAGTGCGCAATTGGCAAGATAATGAATCAATCTGAATTTAGTTGTCACAGTTTTAACTTGTTCTTTCGGCGCTCCTCCGATTATTTCCACTCTCCATACGTCATTTGCATCGCCAACACCTTGTTCGCCGTAACAAGTGACTTGAAAATGTTTCTTAGTCAACGGTGCTAATTCTTTGTGCGAATGTAAATTTCTAGTTGTCACAAGATGCTCTAATCGAACAAGATCTCCATTCTTCACGATTTCAACTTGGTCTTTCGCGGGATTAGGCTCCCTGTCGTATTTTTTGATCATCCACTTATTGTTGTCGTCCTTGTGAGAATAAGAGGTCACTTGCTGCTGTCTCGCACCGATGCCTTCCGGATACAGATGCCAATGAGAATGAAGATATCCACCGCCAGTTCGATGATTTTTGAGTGTTATCACAGCTCCAAATGCAACATATTGTGGCATTGATGCGTTATACAATGAATTACCGACAAGTTGCGATTGAAATGCAGAACTGAAGAATCCATCTCCGCTTCCGCTTTTGTTTAATACTTTTAAGTGAATCCAAAAGAAGGTTAAGTAGAGAGCGATTGGCAAAATAATCAAACATATGAAACGAATGAAAAAATGCTTGAAAAATGTTTGAATTGGCAGCGATAAATCTCCCAAATAATTCCAGAGCTCTTTGATGGTTCTTAAGCCGACCAAACAAACGACAAATAAGCCAACAAATTTTACACTGTGGGAAAAAATAATGTCACAAAGCTAAAAAACACTAAACAAAACCTTGCAGCGCATGCGATGAATACTCCGGTCCAAACAAGCCAAAACCACCACAAAAGGGTGAATGATTTCCGACTTAATCCGCCAAACTTAACTGAACCCATAAAAGAACCAGCAACGAAAAATATCAAAATTGGGTCCAAAAGAATATACTGCGACAAAGTTAACAGTCCAACATCTAAAAAATTAGATAAATGAAGCATCGATCGTAAAAATAAATGTGAGGAACATCTTACTAGTAACCTATCTTTTGTGCCAGTTCCCGATTTCAATGAAACTTAGTATGCAGATAGTACTTCATTAGTGTATTAAGAATTACCCCAATCATAGGTGCGAATTTTGCGCGTGAAGCAAGTTATTCGCGTGCAAATAT
>NCKU01004048.1:0-13268 GCA_003675995.1 Dinothrombium tinctorium | reverse complement strand
ACGTTAATTCCATGTTTGAAAAATAAATTTGTGAATTTTTTATAAACAAAATGAAAATTTCACTTTGCGTCGAAATTCAACTGTTTGCAATCGCTTTTAAATGTGATAAGAAAGCACGGAAAACTGTGTTCACTTTGCTGATCACCATTCGAACGGCGAGCAAACAATATGCATAGCGGCAAAACATTTTCTGAGCCAATAAGGAATCTGTTGAATTAAGGTTCTTCCCTTCCAAAGAATTCAAAGTTAGAATTTCAAAGAATCAAAGTTAGATTTCAAATCGGTTGAATCAATTCAAAGATTTCCAAAGAATCAAAATAAGAATAATGTTGAAGTCTTAATTTTTACTTCCGACATTTTTAAAAATTATTTAAGAATTCTCTCTAACTTCTTTTTGTTCTAACATAAAGGCAATTTAATTAACTTGTAATGAAATGTTCACATGAAAAAAATTGAAAAACTATTCTTCACTCACTTAAACACACATTTTGCTATTCGCCTTCATTCAAATATACCGAAAGCTATTTGTTTAAACAAAATTGATAACTGTGCTTGATTTTACTTTTAAATGCTTTTAATTTTGTCGCGAACCCTGGTCAAAAATGATGCATTTCAGAGTGATAAGATATTAAATGATTGATCCGGGACAAACATTCTTTCCGAAAATGTTTTTATATAAACAGCATTCCAAAAGTCACCTTCAAAGAAAGTCTAATATACAGCTTAATCTTTGCTTATGCAATGCATAATATGCATTGTTAAACTCCTGTTTTCAAACGTGAAGTTAAACAGTCTCGTCTTTAGACCTGTCATTTTGAAAATGACATGAATTATGTACAAACAAATTGCAGGCAAACAAATAGTCGGCTTTCCGGTGACTGACGCAATTGAATTGGTAATAGTTTCGGCTTTAATTTGAACTCGTTACGTCCAATTGTTTTCGTTTTTCTGTTTTCCAATCTTGAATCAATTAAATTGTCAGAGATTTATTAAACTCTAAAAAGAAGAGAGCTTTGACTCCGGACACAAAGCGGTGCAAGTGAATGATGCATTTTGCAAGCTTGTAATTAGAGCATCTAATGACACTAATTAGAGCGTTGCTCCGCTGTTTTTACCATAGTTACGCCATTGTTTCCGTTTTTAGATTGTGAGAAAAAATAAAGAAAATTTGTGTCACGATAGGAACTGTTTAGTTCTTGTTTACTTCTCAGAACTCATATTCATAATTCAATTGATTCGATCGGCACACACCGATGCAGTTGAGCGAATAAAGAAAACAAACAAAATAGACACTGCGAACGTGTATTCGCGCTGTGCGTGTCATTTGTCAATTTGAATGCATCGCTCGAAGAATTTGCATATTTCTCGCAAATTTTGAATGTTTGATTAACCAAAGCATATACACCTGAGATGAAACGTGAATTTCAAACGGTGTTCAATTAAAATTGTGTTTCCAACGAGTTTCACTTGAATTGTGCAATACTCGATTGAATGTGTAATTAAAGTCGATTCTCGTTATTTTTTCATTGATGGCAAAAAAGTTAGAGGCGAGCGATTGAAGTATGGCAATATGCAAAAATACACTTTGCATAGTAACGTAACGATGTGAAAGCGAAGTTAAGCACGTATCGCCACTTCGCGCTCCAATTACTTCCACCGTTCGTCTCATAGTGTTAGTATATTATGTTTTACCCATCGAAATCATAGAAACAAACTTTATTAAACATGAATACGAATTTTGATGATAGGAAAAAACGGACATTACGCTGCAAGACAAAGAAGGCAACACGGCAATGATGTATGCAGTCAAACTTGGATCTGCAGCCATACTTCGAACATTTATCGACAATTTCATCGCATTTGGTGTTGATCCAAATGTTTTGCGGCAAAGGAATATCTACGGCAAAACTGCGCTCGAAATGGCGAAAGAGGCAGGCAAAAGCGAGTGCGTCCTTATTTTGACAAACTTCGTCACACATAACTTCGAATTGCCGCACGAATGGCGAACGATAAACACCACGGAGTCGAAGAGTACACTAGACTCAGAGTCGTCCCCAGTTAAGCCGGCGAGCGAACAGCGACCGCTCACTCGCCGCTCGAAGCCCATCACTGAAAAGCGCAAAGAAACCATTTTAGACGAAAAGCAAATCAAACGCAAAAATGATGCATTCAAAACTCAAAAGAAATTGAATCACAATAAAGCAGACGCATTCCACGAAATTTGGGAGAAAGAAACGATGAATTGGTTCAACGGAGCTGTTGAATCTGACAATGCTGCAGTCGGCCAGTTTACAAAGGCATCGAAAGAGAGCGAAAATTCGCCTGAAAAGTCAGAAGAATTTAAACTGCCGCCGATTAATGGCAATAAGTTGATCGATTATAAAACCTGGTGCGACATGGGAGAGAGCACAGGAAGAAGAGGCAGCAACTTCATTATCCAAAACCCGTCGTAAGCTTAATTTTTGTCTTTCGATTCAATTTCTCACCTCGAATCTAATTGAAACGGTCGATTGCATAATTCTATCTGCTTCTTTACACGATTACGTTGAACAAGTCATTACTTTGTTACAATACAAATCTTCCATAAACTTTGTTTTTTTAAATTTAATTGAAATAAAATTTTCATTCGCTTCCCCTCAAATCGATTTATTCTCAGATGAGTTCATTTTCATTCAATCGCATCTTCAGTCAATTGTCGGTTTCTCGTTACGTTTCACTTATTTGTTCCGGGCTTTTGACTACAAATCGAACACAATTCAATGAATGAACAACAAAGAGGTGAGTACACAAACTGAGCGAAAAATTCAATGAAATCGCGTGAAAGTTTGCTTCGCTTCGGTCACGAAGAAAGATTGCACCGATTTTCCTCTGAGCAAGAAGCAAACGACAAGAATGATTTAATGCATTACTTTTATGAATAAATCAAGTCGATTTGTTATTTAAAATTGAAATAAAATGAATTAAAAATTAATAAATACTACGTGCGCTTTGATGTCTGCATCTTAAAAATAAATAAAGATTGAAGGCGATAAGCTCAAATGTTTTGCTTGATGTAAACTAATCACAAGAAATTAATTACACTGGCTTTACACTGATCGAATCGTAATAATTTCGCTCTTCGTTCACGAATGGATTGATTGCTAATCGCCACATAAGTTTTGGCGGCTGTCCTCTTATCGGCTCTGAAACCACTTTCCATACAAATCGCGCTAATCTAGTCGCTGGCATCAATGGATGAGGAATGTGTACAGTGCAGTTACCGGGAAAGAGACTTAATTGAAGAGGTTTGTTGTTCTCCAAAACAGTGCCGTGACCGCAATACGACACTCTGTTGAATGTTTTTTCAATTTAAATAAATGTAAAGTGACGAGATTTGTTCTTACGTTTCGCCGTCGCTATTTGTCAAAGCGATCTTATCGATTGCCCAAAAATCTTTGCCGCTATAGATCCAACCGCGATATTTTGAGTACTTCATCACCACGTGAGTGATGTTCCGTAGAATGGGGTGGGCAACAACCAAACCTTGAATGATTGACGACTCTTTGATTTCATCAGATTCAGATGTCAATTGAAACGATTCGTTTGCATCCTTCGAATGAAACACAATCTCCAGTTTGCCCCATGTGGACGCCTGTCCAGCGTTGTTCTTAATGTCAATTTTATACTGATTTGCTGTTTCAGTGTTTAATTCGTTCATATTTTAAATGATTTTCGCATCGAACAATGACTTACCGCAAAATGGTTCGCTATCTCTAGTGACCAGATATAGCCTCCCTCTGGCTCCTGATTGATACGCGAATAAGCCCATATTTGCGCATTTATTGCCATCTTTGCCGCAGTCGAAGCAATCACCGCGCAAAAACTTTTCATAACTTTGACATGAAAATGCGTGAAATTTACAACTCGGTTCTGTAGAGTCAATGAAGAAACGGAATGCTCTTCTATGGTGACAAAGACTTTGCCAATTTCCATAAAATATGTCTGTTAGAGCACCCACAAAAACTGAATTACAGCCGACTTGTTCTCTTCCCCCATTGGGATAAAAGTCGACGTGACCCATCGGCATCAATGAGCCGAGGCCTCCACGAATGAAGCCATCGCCATTCGTGTGAATAACATCTACAAAATCAGCATCGGTCGGATCCAACCGCACTTTTTCGCTGTAACCCTCAAAAAGTGGAGAGGCAGGGTCAAGTCCAGTGATGCGACTTAAATTTTTTACTTCAGTTCCTGCGAATCCGGCAATATGGGCTCCAAGAGAAAAGCCAATTATGTGATAATCTTTTGGCTTCATCAATTTCTCTCGGTTTATGATATCAATGAGCAAAGCTATTTGCTTGCCAACCAATCTCGCATTGGCCGCAGCTTGAATGTAGTTTGGTAGGGCAGCACCTTTTTCCCAATCAACGATTATTACATTTAAATCACCCTAAGAAATGTGTTCAGAGAGAGTGAAACTTACATTTTTCTTACCGTATACAAAAGCGCTTCGGTCATTTGCATGACCCACGGTCTCCGACCCGAACTACCAAAACCGTGAATTATTATTTTGACTGGTTTACCCGCTTTAAAGTTTGATTTTCTCAAAAGATTTGCATCGATACAATCTAATTTCTCGCCAATCGCTGCGTTTTCGCGCGTGAATAAAGTGAATGTTGTACTTATTGACTCTGGTGAGGCTGGAAGTGTGTCTAGATAATCAAAAGGACCTTCATCCCGAAAGCACCCATAATTATCATAGCATACCACTTCTTCGTCCCTGTAAACATTACATTTTTAAGTTTCTAATTTACAAACTATTGAGAGAAAGTAAATTAAAATTAATCTTGGAAAAAACTTTTTTGAGGTTTGAAATGGTCTAATTAATTATTGAAAAATTAAAATTGTCATAAATCTAGTAAGTTAAATTCTACAATGATGAGTGAAGAACTTAGTGGATAGTGAAAGCTTGATGAAATTAACTTAAAGCCATAATTTCTTTAAAATACAAACAACGAAAGATATAAATATACAAAAGACGAAATTTATTTTAGGTTTAAGAAATGTTTGATTGAAATTTACCTTCTGCTTCTATGTTTACTTCTAATGCTTCGCCTCACTAGTTCTCGCTCATATTTCAATTTTTTCATTTTAATTTCTCGCCATTGCTTCATGGAAGTGGCGATTGCAGACAAAATCTCAGAGTCACGCAATTCATCATCAGATTCTTCAAATTGATAATTTAATGAGATCGATGCACCTGTTACGAAAATAAATAATTTTAAAGAAGTAATCAAAAATTTTTTGACAAAATTCGTTTCTTATACTTCTATGCAGTAAACAGAATGTTTTGCTATCTTATCTAGACAAAACCGTGAATCTAATGAAAATAAACGCAAAACATGCTGTCGTTGACTGTACATACATGTGTATATATTATATTTCATATTATATTTAATGCATATTTCATATTTAAAAAAGCAATTTTGGACAAAATTATATTGATGTACTACCATTCCTTCGTGACAAAATCTATGAAAATCTTTGAATCTTTTGTTTATTTTGTAAAAAGAAACCTAAAAAGCAGCGATAAATGATTTTTATTGTTACTTCACCTCTTAAAATGTTTCTCTTTTCAAACTGACTCGATATTTGTTTGTACCTTATTTACAACAAATCAAGATATAAACACTTTCAAAAAGAGAAGGAAATGAGATCGAGAGTAATTACGAATCTTTCACAAAGTTCAATTAGCATTAAAGCTAATTAATCAAACAAATTATTTGATGAAATATAATTATAAAAATAATCTCTTTA
Source organism: Dinothrombium tinctorium (assembly GCA_003675995.1). Classification (NCBI taxonomy): domain Eukaryota; kingdom Metazoa; phylum Arthropoda; class Arachnida; order Trombidiformes; family Trombidiidae; genus Dinothrombium; species Dinothrombium tinctorium. The sequence goes on along the minus strand of NCKU01004048.1, from coordinate 7,472 downwards.
GCTTTTCTATTTTTATATTCGGCACAAAATGCGCCTAGAATAAATTATCTATTTTTTATTTTTGGATCAAGAAAAAGCTACATTCAGATTAATAAAATGCTTTTATTATTTCAAAAATTAAAATAAAATTTCATGAATAAATTAAAAATTAAAAAGCGATGAAAAGCTACGTATAGATACACTAAATTATTAGGCTAGAAATGAATTTGTTCTTCATTCCGATTAAATTTGTTCTTGTCTTGAAGTTTTCTGTTCATTTGCTAACTTTCACCACGTCTCACAAGCAGCTGAAATTTTTTCTCACAAATTATCATTAGCTCTTGAAAACAATGCGTTTTAGAGCTTAATTTTCAATGATAAGAACCCGCCGAAATCACTAAAATAAATTATTCTTGATTTATGCTTCTTTTTTGGCACAGCAGTCTAAACTACTCATTTATGATCTGATCAACATATTTTAGTCTAGCTCAATTCTCAAAAATACTCCGTCAGACAATCAAAAATAATTATCAAATACTATTCCTTTTATACATTTGAAAATTCTCAAACATTTCCTGTTTTAAATGATGAAGCTTTTAAATATGGAAAGTATTTAACTAACAATGTTGAAATTTTTCTTTAAAAAAAGAGTCTAAAAACAATTATTGTTGTTACGCACAAACTGGATAACTTTTTAATGAGTAAAACCACTCAATTAGCTTCTTTTAAATGCATCTTCGCAAACAATCAACCGTCATTTGTGTGCAAACAGTGAAAAATTTAAAATTTTCATTTCACTTTTCAGAGAAAAAAACGAATTGTTACAGAAAGATTCACCTGCTTATGAAAACAAATCTCAATGCAGCACATACACGATTCGCTTCACTCCATTCTTCTTACCAAGCTTGTTTCACAAAATTATTCTTTTATAGGTCAAAATTTTAAAAAAAAGATCTTAACACGACTGTAAGAAAAAAATTAATGAAACTATCAAAACATTATTGAAATTTACCCTTTCAACATTTTTTATTGCCTTTCTTTTATTGATCAACTGAATGAGAGCTTTGAAACCCAATAACTCGGGTCTATGATAATCTATCAATTAGGATAAAAACAGCCTTTTCCGCACTTGTAAAAAATGAGTTCAAAAACAGTGAATAACATTTCAGAATCAAAGAAAACAAACAATTAAGAACAATGAGAAAAACAAAGTTAAGAGCATTACAGGTGAAAGACGGATTGACAATCAGATAACGTTTTAGTGTTGAACTTGCAAGAGGATCCTGCTTGAAAACGAACTTTATTTTTAAAAGAATCAATCCGCGATTGTCAACATAAGAATATTGCTTTTAATTCTTTTCATTATATTTTTAAAAAATCGACGAATTGTTTGAATATAAACGTTTTCTCTTTGTATAAAAATTTTTAGGCTCTAAAAGCAAATATGTAAAATTTCAAGAAATCATCACTTTGTTCTTCTTTATTAATTTTAATAGTTGTACTTTGTAATTTTTTCAATTTTACATATCAAAATAATTTTATTTAAATGAATTTTAATTTCTCAATTTTAAAATGAATCGTGTTTTTCAAGAAAATTTTGATTTGGAAATTTAAAAATCTAACAAAAAATTATCAAGTAAAAACAGGCGCTTATTGAATCACTGCAATGCAAATTTAAACATTTTCGATGATCAAGCGAAAATAAGCATGGCTTATTGAATTAACTCAAAACAGCTGCGTTGTAATACCCAATCAATGGTTTATTTTGCTGCTAAATGGAAATTTGTCATTTTCTTTATTGGATTGTCAGAATTAGAAAGAATGGAGATATAAAAGGATTTAACAGCATTTAAGAAGATTTAAACAATCGCTTATATTTAAAGAAAGGGGGTTTAATTTACTTTTTCTAGATGTTTGAATTTTATTTAGTATTAAAGGTCTTGAAGGTTGATATTTTTTATATCTTGAGAGCTTGTGAAGTTTTTATGCGAATTCTATGGCAAGAAAAAAGATTGCGCAAATAATTATTGCGATGATGAAAGAGACTTGCTAACTATCTTCCATATTCATAAACACTTCAACAGAAGTTTGATTGTTTGAGAACAATTCGCTGAATTAAGTGAAATCAGTTATAAAAGCAATAAAACTTATAAAGTCGACAGGACAAACACTTCAAGCAAGATTAAAAGTCAAGAGTTGAAACTGAACTTAATTTAACTTTCTTAATGATAAAACCACTTTTTATCGCGATTATTTTTTGTGTTAATTAATTGATTTAAATTCTTGTGATTGACGTGCATTACTTCGATTAATCAATTGACGTAGCTTATTACTTTCTCGATATACAAGTGAATATTCAATTGAAATTAAAACGCTCTCGAGCATTATCTCAAGTTTGATATAGTTCATTAGAAAAATTTCGCAATAACCAATTAATATGTAAACATACCAAGAGCAGCCGGAAAAATGCATCGGATCAGAGATGTGCGTGGTGTGTAATGGTTTACCATTTCACCATTTTTGGTATGAGGTACAATACTAGTTGATAATGGTAGGGAAGGTAACAGTCAGAAATTAAGACAAAAATGTAAGCGAAATAATTTATTTTAATTTGAAAAAAATTACACATTAAAACTTGCGCGATTGAACTAAATTCTACCAACATGCCACTGTCCTTAATTTTAAGACCGGCAAAGCTCAAGTTGAAATGGTAGTTGTAAGGAATGGTAATGAAGGGTGTTTGGAGAAGTAGGAAATAAGAAGGACGTTTTAAAAATTTTTTGGTAATAATATTAGGAGAGGAGTGAACCATTAAGCTAATGATTGGTAGTGGTAATGCGAACCTTTACCATGCGCGCCTGTAGAAATAATTTCTTATTTTCTGCATTCGAAATTGGTTTATTCAAATGAATATTTTTTACCTCACTGTCCATTTAACAAGAGAAATATTTTTTAGATTTTTTTAGAATAGATTTTTAGAGTTTTTGACGCCCCGTTTTAAAAATTTGACTCGGAGTCGATCAAATCAACTCCGATTGTTGTATAGTTAAGAGCAGAAAAAAATCGCTGCTTTTAACAGCTGTTGGGAAGGCACTGCGGTGTTTGAGTTGCGCTACCGCATTAAATGGCCAAAGTGGCGAATTTTTCTGCCTTTAACTGTTCAAAGCAAAATAGAGTGAAAATAAATTAAATTAAAGTTTGCATTTAGAATTACAATTTCGTTTAATGAATAAAACACTTTCAAAAAATGTGTAAAAATTAAATTTAAACAATTTCAAACGAAAAAATTGAGAAAAATTGAAAAATTTGTTGAATGTTGTGTTGTGAAAGAGCAAAATAAATTGAATATTAGGAATAAAACGAAATAAACATTATAATCGAGATAAAGGTCGAACTAATAGAATTCAGCTTTTTACAGCAAATAGTATCGCGAGTTTAGTTTCAAAACTTTTTCGAAAAGATGGAATTCGTTACGCAAACAAACATCGATTCACGCGAGAATGTAAATTAATTTCGAAAAAAAGCGCATAACTTAACGGGAAGTGAGTGTCAGCGGTTTTTAAACTTGGCCCCAATCACTTTCTTGCGAATAATAAAATATTCTAAACAAAACAAATGAGTTGTTGAAGTGTGCAAAGCATTCGCAAACATTCATTAAAATTATTATTCGTGTTACTTTGTGAACTTTAATTTCAAAATGCAACGCTTCAAATGCTCGCATTAAAATGAATTTATACGCACTTCGCTTGAGATCGCTTTTTATGAGAAGAGCAGCCAAATTTCAATAACATATTATTACTTATTCTCATCGACTGAAAAGCAAAAAATAAAACTCAAACAACTTGTTTTCAAACGAAAGAAAGGGTAACGGCCATTTAATTTTAATTAAAGAGGAAAACCTTTTCTATTGAACTTCGCTGCGTTTGTGTTTGCTTTAGTTTTGATCGCTATATTCGCCACACAACGCACATGATGAAGTTTAACGGCGCGTTTTGCCGATGAGAGCGAAGAGGAAAAAGAAAAAAATCTAGTGGTCACTTACCTAGAAAAATAGCCCACAATGTGAACCATCGTTGCATCATTTTGTTGTAATGCTCGCAAAATTGAAGCAAATCTATGCCTCTCAGCGATGCCAGCAGCACGTATGAATCCTTTTGAACACGGCCTTCGCCTTCATTTCTTCATCGTTTTAATTTCGAGATTAGATTATTTATAGAAACGACAGACTTAAAATACAAAGTTCTACGAACGTTGAAATCAAAATAAGTCTTGAGCGGCGCATTGTTTCACGTTGATTCGTGCAACAAACGCGCATTGAATGAGATGCATTAATAATCAGCAAAAAACGAATGAAGAAATATCAGTCGAAAGAAGTAAAAAGAAATCTTTTGTGCGAACAAACATCTGATTGCGAATGTACACGTTTCCAGAAGCGGTTACACGATGCACAAGATTCGTTTTCATTGAAGAAAGCACTTGAAACATCTTAAACGATAAGCTCGTCGAAACATTATTTTCATATTTTTAATCTTCTCTCTGGAAATCGACAGTCACACATTTCACGAGCGCATACCGTCATTGGCTTTGTGTCAATCACACAGAAATCGACAAGAAAATAAAAAAGCAAATCGCTGTTACTTTGATAACTTTTGCGTCAAATGTTAGTGTTAAAACAAAGAAGCGCGAAACAAGCGTTTTGAAAGCAGCCAAGTATTTAACTGCATCCTCTTTATATATTCAATCGTGAAGACAATATGCGAAGAAAAAGTTGAAGATCAAGAGTTTTCTTGCGAACGGTTAAGTTTTAGGTTTTTCTCTCACTTTATTTCACTGCCAAACGACGAATGAAATGAAGACGAAAATTGAAAACGCATTTTAGAAAATTTCTCATAATTTTCTCCGCCTTTTTAGCGTTCGCAAAAAATTCAGACTTTATTTTTATTTTCAAAAGAAAAAATGCGAACCGTTTAATCGCATGCACTTGCGTGACGCGTGATGCGAGAGATGTGACCTAAAATTATTTTACGCGTGTGTGTGTGTGTGTGTATGTGTAGCTCTCCGTTTTGTAATATTTCGACTTTTTTTTGTATAGCCCGTCAATGGAAAAGGTAAATAGACTTTCATTTCAAGTGCATTCACTTTGCACAGTGAAAAAAAGTTTGACGTGCTTTTCCGTAATTCAAAAAAACATTTTTCTTTAGGTACTCACGATTCTAAGAATAATCCGAGTTTAGACGCTTTCTCAGAAATTAGTGTATCATGCAAAAAAGTAAGCGGTAATAAAATAGCGAAAAGTAGGGTAAAATAGAATTAATGATATTGTTTTGACTTCATTTTCATTATCGTCTGCATTTAAGTAGCGACGAAAGGCTTAACGCGAAAACTGCTGCTTCGCGTATGAGAAAGAAAACTTAATTTCAAGCGAAGCATCAAAATGAAACTTTTCACTTGAAATTAATTAACTGTTGAAAGTTACGAAGAAAGTAACTGTTTCAAAGTGTGGCTTCATTTTCATTGAAATGGGTCAAATAAAAAACAAAGTCGAGTAAGTTATTGTTTTCATTTTTTATAAGCGAACGGTTGAAGCAACTTTCATCTCAATTTTCGTTTCATGAACTCACAATTTGTGCGTTTTTGTCTTCGTTCTCTAGCATTGATATGCTCGCGCTAAAATTATTCTTGCGAGATCCTATTGTAGATTGAATTTAGAGCTTCAAATAGGATATGAAAAGTTGAAATTTCTAATGGAAATAAGCGAATTTTAAGCTATTTCATTCACAGTTTTAGGAATATAACATTTCTCAATCTTTTTTGAGAATATGTGAAGTTATCGATTCTCAATCATACTTAAAAGCAAATTCAATTTACAACTTACATTGTCAGAAGGGTAATTTGAATATTACTTACATTGTTAGTATTTTGGCGTGCACACACACTCATACCACATGGTCTGCGATTCAACTCTTGCAAGTCGCTCTCGCGATTGCACTTCAGCACTATTTCAACCTTTGAAACCTTCAACACAAGTAAATACGCCTGCCTCACACACAACAGCACGGACAGTCTTCAATCGCTCACAACGTAATGCTCATACTCAATCACTGCAGAGTCGCCGAGCGCCTCGCACTCGACTCTCAGAGTCGCTAGTCAGTCTTCAATCGTTTATTCCATTTCATCGTACTTGTAATATATTCAATGTGATCATTCCAATAAAGTATTTCTTAACTTAAAACCATTGCGCACTTTATCGAACCGAACTATTGTGACGAATAGCCCGACCGTCACAATATCATACGTAATCACGTTTTATTAGGCAGATGTAGACACTTTAATGTTATTATTTCTAAACTGTATCTATCCTAAACTGTATCCTATTATTTGGTCGAACACTAGTGCTACATATGACATGCTTTGACAGTGTATTGAGATCACTAATACTGAATTTCATTATTAAAAGCCTTTATTAACTTTATGACTAATTTATTCATAATAAGATTCTTCAACTCTGAGAAGATAGAAATCAATGAGATTAATGATAATATAATAGATCACGCTTTTAGAAGCCTAGAAGCCAAAAAATTGAAAAAATTTTTATGATGAGTGAAAATAAAGTTTATGAAAAAAGCTGTGGAAATTTACTTTTGAATTGTTTGGTTAATAAAAACTTGTTCAATTTTTTTTTAATAATATGATAGGAAAATAGCAGTACAGTCAATGACGGAATGTTTTGCTATTTAATGAATATAAAACCGGTAAATTTAATGAAAATAATCACAAAACATTTTGTCTTTGACTGTACATATGATAAATAGTTCGGAATAAGTAATCCGAGCAAATATATTTCATCATCTTATCAGATTTGTTAAATGTACAGGGTGGGGAAAAAAGATGCGAAACATTTTAGATTTGAAATATTTTAGAGATGCAAGTTTTGATTTTTATAATTTTGTGATTTAAATAATGAACAATCATTCAATATAAAAATTTATGGTTTTCATAAAAAAAAATATAAACAAATAAAAAAGTTACCAACCGATAACTTGACTCATGTCGAAAAACATTTTTGAGAGATTTTTTAGCAATTTTATTTAATAACTTTAGAAAAATCTCAAATTAAATAAAATTTAAGATGTTTTATTAAACATTTCGGGTAGTCTAATAAAATAAAATGAAAAAATTTTATAAGAAAATCTTTTGAAGAAAAATATATAATATTTTAATTTTCACGTTTTCAACTTGATGAAGAATCATGAAAATTTGCAAAAATGCACTTTTTGAAAAAATTTTTAAAAATTCGAAAAACGATTTTTAATAACTTTTCGATTTTATTTTATAGATAATGAGTGTATTAACATGTTTTGTAAGATTTTTTATTTTATATTAATTTTTTCATATTTTAACAAATCTCCAAAAATTGCGAAAAATCTCTCAAAAATGTTTTTCGACATGAGTCAAGTTATCGGTTGGTAACTTTTTTATTTGTTTATATTTTT
>NCKU01004047.1:0-13268 GCA_003675995.1 Dinothrombium tinctorium | reverse complement strand
TTTCATCAAGTTATCACATTTTCTAAAAATCGGCGCTTGTGTTCGGCTTTCGGCTCAACGAATGACGTCAATAGGGAACGCATAACAATGACGTCTATCGCTTGTCTCTTACCCACAATTAAAGACGTCAATTCAAAAAACCGATGATATGCAAATGTCGACACAAATATTTGTGCGATTGAGAATTACGATAAAAGCTGAATTTTATCAGAAATTTTTGAACTTTTGCCTCAAACGCAGTTTGGTGTTCACCATTTAAATTTGCTTTCTTATCTTATTCGGAACAGTGATTGAAAATTAGTATTTAGTCGCTTTAAACTCGCATTTTCTTTTGCTCGATTGACGCAAAAATAAAACTGATTGAGACAGATAAATGTTCAGTTTGTCCTTTACCTCAAAAATATGAAACTGGAGTTAAGTAAAGCATGTGTTTAAAAATTAACATTTTGTCGAGTATTGAAGGTTACTTTTGTGAATTTTTTTCGTAAACTTTTTCGATAGTAATGAGAATTGGGCGATTAGTTTTCGCTGCAAACATCTCTAATTACTAACGGGTAACGCCTTGAATTGCCAAAATGTATAAACACTTTTCGCTTTGAGAGTTTCCTGTTACTATCAATAAAATGAGATAAGAAAATGCGATTAAGGGTTTCTCAGTGAAAATCAACGTGAAAGCGAATAAAACGTGCGCATTGTAAATCTAAAAAGTTCACTTCGTTTCAATTTTTTAAAAAGTGATTTTAAAAAGATAAACGCTTAATAATGAACAGCTAATTGTGCAATACTTTTAATCAAAAGTTTCGTTGCTGATTAACATTTTATCGGTGGACGAAGAATTTTTTAATACACGAATAAATTGCATCAAGTAATTCATCATAGAAAATTTTTTGTTTCGTTACTTCATATGTAAATTCATGTTTTTTGCTACTTTTCATTTCATTATTAATTCTAGCGAAATAAAAATGATTTTAATAAGTTTTTTGTAAGCTTTCTGCTTTTAATCATTTCTCTTCACTCTTTTTTTGCATTGAGGCTCAATTTCTTAAGCTTCGATTTAAAAAAACAAGTGAAAGGCGAACGCTGTCAATTAGGTCAGCGGAGAGAAAACGAAATTTGTTCATCAAGCTAGAAACAAATATCAAGTTATAGTTTCTGTGCACAGTTTTTGTTTTCATCGTCTTTTTACGTATTGCTTCTCGTTAAATATTAACTCGTTAAACTTAGCGAAATTAATTATTTGTGACAAGCCACAATTTTTAGCGCAATTAAATCTTTCATAAGTTCTTTTCGTTTCGTTATCGCTTTTTTTTTCTTTTCTTCGCGCTTGGTAAACCTTAGAACACGAACAATTTACTGTTTCTTCAAGAAGAGATGAACATCTCGAGCCTCTTTTTTTGTTTTTCGTGGACAAACTTTTTTTTCGGACAAAACTTTCCGCATTTTAACAAGTCGAATACCATTTTTCAATTCTCTTACTCTCCTTACTTATTCTCTTCATTATCATTTTCATATTTACAATTATTATTTTAGCAGGCAATTGTTCGAGCAAAAGTAGATCGTATTTTCTAATTAATTCGATCTTGTTTTCATAATTAAACGATTGTTAGCTTTGAACACATTTCCATGCAAGTTTTTTATCATCACTGGCATCAATATTCGCGCGTTGCTATAATTATATTGATCTTCAAAATTAAATCAAATCGAAAGAGGAGGTGAAAATGCGAAAAAAAGCGAAACAAATGTTATGATCAGGCTAAATTCAAGGCGTTAACCATCCAGTAAAGTTTATCATGAAAGTTTATATACTCGCAACACCTTTAATTACCTTTTTTTAATTTAAAACAAAATCAGTGAATAAATTGTATTTATCCATTTAGTTGCGGTAAACTCGTACTGTTAGGAGTCAAAATGCGCACAGTAAAATTTTCTTACGGTTCATATTCGAATCGAAAGAAAAAAGAAAGAGAGAGAAAAAAAATTTAAATTTTAAAACTCTCACTTAATCGGTTTAATCACGCATTTCGCGTTCACAAACGTGGCTTATTTGCGAGCGTTTCGCATTACACAATAAGTTGCACACATTTCATGCAGTTTACTTACACAATTTTTTCTTCATAGAGCGATTTTGTACATAAACTTTTTTTTCTGCTTTTCATTCATAATGCACTTCAATCTTAATTTTCGATTTAACAAGCTGGAGAATATCTTTAAAAATCCGTTGTATTCAATAAATTTCATTAAGCTTCATTTTTTGAAAAATGTTTGCATGATTTGATTCAATTTAAGGTAATTACCTTTCGAAAATTGAAAATCTCGAAACACTTTGATCATCTTTCTAATCCAGTTATTCATTCGAAGAAGCTTTTGAGTGTTTTTTTTATCCAATCGCATCTCTTATTGATTGAAATCTAATTTGTGGCTTCAAAAAGCGTGTCGATTAAGTGAAAGTGGTCGTTAAATAGAGTAAAGTTCGGCTGTGCAAATAACGAGGAAACTTGCATGCATCGAGTGCATTTTTTTAAAAGGCGAGGTTTCGATAAAGTCATTGTAACAAGTTTTTTTGTGAACAGCCAAATTCATTTGCGTTTCAAATCAAAAATTAGGTTATTTTCCTATTTATTATTGATTTTAGTTCAAAAGCGAACATAACAAATGTGGTTCATAAAATAAAAGAATTTGAAAGAAAAAACTTTTTGTATGAATTTCTAAAATGAAACAAAAATGTTTGTGTCTAAATTAGTTTATCACAAATGTGAATCGCTGGTCGACCTATTCTGACCCTTTAATTGCATTGTGCAATAAATTTTTTAATTACGTTTTTTTCTCTTTTATTGTTCTTTCTTTTTTTGGGTTTTTAAATTGTTAACAAAAGTTATTTTCGTCAGTTTCTCACTAAAAAATTAAGAGAACGAAATGTATGTGCGAGCATATGTATTCAGTACAGCGAAGTTCTATTTTCTTTCTTCGTACACAATAATAACAATCGAAACTAATTAAAGTCTAGTCGTATAAAAACACAGCGACTTTCACTTTTTTTAATTAAGCTGCAATTAAATTCTATTTGTTAAATAGTTCAGAGTGAATTTTAAAAAACAAAACTCGCATACAATACGAAATAACATGAATACATAAGACGCCATAAAAGTTTAAATGTGTGAAAGTGAAAGACGTTGAAAAAACTTTTTCTTAAGTGACAATTCTTCTCTCGTTTTAATTTGTATTTATAAAACACAATTTTAATTGAGACGAAGAATAAAGTAAAATCCGCCGAATGATTTTAATTTTTACTTTTCTAATTATCTCTTCTCGAATGCCGCTTTAATTAGCAAAACGGAATCGGACAACTGAACAGAAGTGAGTTGAATTTGTAAAAAGTTTTTCTCTCATTTTGAAAACAACGTGAAAATAAAAAAAATAATTGAATTGTGAATGAAATAACAAAATCGGCGAGAATTTTCTTCTTTTTTCGAGCACGCGAAACGAATGTAATGCGAATTTATGAAATAAAATGAATGGCGAAAGAGAGGAAAACGAGTAAATGCGCTTCTCAATTTTTCTCTTTCTTTTAAATTACATTTTCTTTGCGAATAACGAAGAGATTAGATGTAAGACAGCTTCGTTTGCTCGCTATGTTTTGCCAAAATTGCATTAAGCATTAATGTTTTCATCTAAATATGGAAAAAGGATTTAAAAGATTGCAGAATTGCGAATAATAGCGAAGTGTTGCACGAAAGAGCTAAAGAAGATGCTTCTTATTTAGACTAATTGGTGTTCGGACAAAGTTCATAAACTTTTTTTGTTATAATGTTATCGTTGTTATTTTTTTTCAATTATGAATATGCAAGGAGTAAAAAAATTTTATACAATTTGAAGCAATTTATATTTATTTCTATTTTTCACTTGATGAAATTATCACATGTATTCGGTAATAATCATTATTTTGTTCAATTTTTGAAGAATGATTGCAAATCAAGAGGTAGTCGGTGGTAAAAAGCTGCTCTTTAGATTAAGATTCACACAATTCTTTCTTTTTTTACAATTTGCTCGATTCTATGACTTCTTACTATATGTTCAAATAGAAATTAGGTGCATTGAGTTAAACTTCGACTTCAGATTGAAAAAAAAAGAAGAAAATGAAGAAAAATTCATTTTCTTTTAATTAACCTACAAAAATAACTTTTATTTATATTTATTATTCCAATTTTTAAAATTTGAATTTTTAAAAAATTTGATCGCATTTTTATTTCATTCAAATATTGAGTTTAGATTATGGCAGCGCATTTTTTTTAACCCTTTATTTGATCCAAATCTTTCTTATTGTTTCACCAAAAGTAGTGTTAAAAATTTAAGAGCTAACGCCTGATTTTTATTCAATCTTGATTAATAAATCAGTTCACTTATAATAAATTCACGTAAAATTTGATAAACTTTCATCTTTCGAAGGCTGCTTTTAACGCCGACACTCTCTGAGCAAAAAAATGAAATCGAAATCAGGTTGACGGCGTTGATTTTCTCTAAATAAACGTGAATTTTCATTTTATAATTAAGAAAATTTTGGGTGTTTCGCCATATCAACTGCTTTTAATATCATACTTTTCCATTGATTTCGGCTCTTATTATTCTCTTTTATTTATTGCGCAAAAGAGTATTTTTTATATAATTTCAATGGAAAAGAAAAAAACTGAATAATAATGGCGCAGAGCAAAAAAATGTCCTACCTAAACTCAAAATTTATTTGCTTTATATTTACTTTTTTAAAATTAACAATCAAAGTGCGATATTTTGTAAGGTTCAATATTTTTTGCGTTTATTTTAAATTATATTAAATTCTATTCAAGAGTTTATAATTTAAAAAAAGCTACCTTTAACTTAAAAATTACTTTCTTAATAAGCTTGCCCATATTTATTTCAAGTTTTTGCTTAATATTATCATGAAAATAATTCATCGGCTTTTCAAGGTTTTAAAAATTTTATTTTTAACACAATAATTACGCAATGAGACAAATGTAAAATTTTATTATTTTCAGAAAAATTAAAATTAAAATAAAGCTGCAGTGAAGTAGAATTAAAACTATTCTATTCATAGCATTTATTTCAAGTGCAATCAAATTATTTCATAAAATAAATGAAGAGAAATAAGCGAAGCAACATTTGATGAATTAAATGATTCTATTAAAAGCTCATTGTTTTCTTCCTCACTCATCGCCTCTATTTTTTTATGGTCCAAGCACAAAAAATAGTTTTTTTTTCGAGCTTGATTGCTTTAATAATTTATTTTATTTAAAGAGTAAGAAAAAAAAATTCAAGTGCAAACACTTTTTTTTCGAGATTAAGCAAGTTTAATTTCAACGATTAAGCTGTAAACGTTAAACGCACGTTCATTATATACTTCGCATTGTGACCTATTCGCACAGAGCGCATAATTAGGTCAGATGCGAGAAATGTGCACTTTAAAAAATTTTTGTGTGTTATGCGGTGTGTGTGTGTGGTTGATGTTATTGTTGTTGTTGTTGTAGAATTAATAATAATAAGTAGAAAAAATTATATTCGTTTGGCCCTTTGAAAGAGAGCGAGCGAGCGAGCGAAGAAAACCGCAATGATCGGCTTAAATTATAAAAAAAAAATTAAACTAATTCGTGATCAGCAAATTTGATCGAAGTAAATGTTTGTCGATTGGTAAAATAAAATTTCACTGCGCCCGTTTAAGTTCAAACAACGCTTTATGTAAATTTTTCGCTTTAATTTTTGCTCAAACATTCGTAACACGTAAACCTTGGCTTCAAACGGTTTATAAAGTTTTTTTTCGTATTTATCGAAAAATATTAATTAAGCTGGATTTAAATGCAATTATTCGTCTTAATCCGTTATCAAATTCATTTGAAAAAAAATATTTTTGTTATGAAATTTATGAATACCTTAAATATTAAATATTAATAAAATGCACGAAATAGGCTCGAAATTGTTTAAATTTCAAACGCAACCATTTAATCAGGGTGTGTACAAATGTCTGCGGGCGAACCGTTTTCGTTTTTAATTCTAATAAAAAGTATTTTAGAATAGAGAAACGAAGCAGAGATTGTTCTTGTTTCTAGACTATCTTTAACCATTTTCGCTGCGAAAGTGATAAAAATTTTTTTTTGTGAATTCATCTCTAGCATTTCCTGAATTTTTTTTTAATTGAGACAATTTAATATAAATGTGCAAAGCAAATGATACGCTGAAGAAAAACGCTTTTGCTCTGCTCTCTCACTTCTAATTGTATAACTAAAAAAAGCAACAAAAATTTATTTCACGTTTGATAAAATATTCAAAGGCGAGTACAAAGCGGGTCAATTTTTACTTTTTTATCGCTGTGATCATTAATGAAAAGGGTGAAACAGTTTTTATTGAAACAAATTCGCTTTTTTTTGCTTAACTTGATTTATTTAATTATTTATTGAAACGTTTTTGTGTGTACTTTCATTTTTGCATCGCACAAATATTTCACTTTCGTTTTTTAACACTTTCGCTCCGCGCTGAAAAGAATGGCTTTGCTTCAAACTCGATTTATTTCAAATGACAGAATGGAAAAAAGAGAAAAATTGTGTTTTGCACACGTTTATAATCGTATTCGTACCAAATTTGCAAGCAAAAAGAATGCGATTTCCACAATGGTTTTGCTTGTGCTCAAAAAAGATCGAAGTGCGTATGAAAGTGCTAAGTGAATACAAAATTCGTGAAAACCGTACACTTTGCATATGAATATTGCGTTTTCATTTTTTTTTCTCTCTCTCTCAACACGATTAGTCGTGAAATTTATGTGAAAGTCAATGCTTTCGCTTTCGCTTTGAAGCTCGCACAAAAAAATGAAATGAAATGAAAAAGAATATTTTTTAGGCAAAACACATTTCAGTTTCGAATTGAATGAAGCAAACTGCTTTCAAACTTGACTTCATTTGCAAATCAATTACGGCGGTCGTTTGCTTATCGGCGTAAGAAAGCGCGCACGAAATCAATTAATAAAAAAGAGACCAAAATTTACATTAAACAAAAAAGCAATCCGCGTTTTGTCATTCAAACAAAACACGACTGATATAAATAAAACTAAAATTATAAGCTTTGTTTCGAGTTAATATCAATTTATCCATTTCTTTGTATTTAACAAAATGACAAAACGTAACCCGAAGCTACACGCAAGATTAATTTTTTTCGTTATTTGCTTTGTTTTTTATTTAAATTTGAGTCAAAAGCAGCAAAATTGATAATATTAACAACGACACGATTTTTATTCCTTTAAAATTTGACAGTTTCATTCGAAAAAATAAAATAAAATAACTCGGAAAAAGTTTTTCGGCGAAACTTTTGCTATGTAAAAGTGAAAATAAATTATCGAGGAAAAGTTTCGTGTACAGTTTGTGCCAAAATTTATCGCTAAACAAACATGAAAATGCCGATTTCATATTGGTAAGAGAAGAGAAAATTTTTGCATGAGTTGTATTTAAAAAAAATGTAATTTTTTTCTTTTTAACTTCATTAAACGAGCCGCTCATCGATCACAATTATCTGCGTTTTTGATGCGTTGATTAGCGTTGAAAATGAATTCATCTCTTTGAAAGCGACTATCTTGTTAATAAAATAAGGAAAGATTCGTACTTTTATTTCAAGAAAAAAAGTTTTTTTTTCTATGCAGCAAAGTAGACAAAATAAGCTACTTATTTCTAGACAGAATAGTACTTCGACTGTGTTTGCTTTAAAACTTTTAATTTTTTTTTTCTTTCGCCTGAAATTGTCCTCCCAAATGAGTCTATTTAACCTTTTTTATATTCTAAATTATAAAAGAACCTAAATTTTGCATAATAATTAATGATTACACTATTCTTTTGCAATAAATAACCATGCTTCTTAAGTAATTTATTGTTCAATTCAAAGCCGGAGGCACACGTTTGATTGTGAAGCGTGTTCTCACTTCATTTTTTATTTCGCTTGAAAATTTTCTGTAATCATTTTAACTAATAAAAAAATGTGACTATTAAAAATTGTGAAATTCGGCCAAAAATAATGATTCTGAAATACCCTTGCGTTGGGATCAAAATTAGCTTTTCTCTCTCTCTCTTTCTCTCTCTCTCTCTCTTTCTCTCGCTTATTATTAAACTACTTGTTACAATGATTTCACATAATTTAAATTCGATTAAAATTTCTACTACGAATGTATAAACTGTAATTTAAATTTCAAGTACAGCACGAAGCGATCAATGAGACCACCATTTGATAAGCTTTTAAATTATAGTATTAAGATTATTATCATTGATCAATAGAACTTTCGATTTTTCTACTTTTTTCTTTCTCTGCCCTTTGGCAGCCACAGTTGGAAACCTTTCGTGTGGTTTGAATATAATTAACAGCACTTGTGCACTATTTTTTAATAGGTATCACGAATTTTTCATACCAGATAGACGTGTTAAATAATAGCCAATTTAAGCAGTTTATAAATCAAATTCATACAATGAACTTTTATTACGGCGTGAACTCAAACGAATTGTTTTTATCTTGCGTTTATTACAAGTGCGACCTTATGTAATGGTAACCAAAATTGTGAGTTTATTCAATTTCTTTCTTAAATTATAATTCACAATCGCATTAAACGTTAAATTCGTGTGATATTCTTCTTTTTTATCGAGGCAAAGTTTCACTTTATGAAATTTAATTTCTTTCGCTCGGACCAAACAAAAACCTAATTCACAAACATAAAGGCTTTTCTTAATGAATTTATTTTACACGAAAAAAGTTTTTGTGAAACTATTACACGCTTTAAAGTTCACGGCTTGTAACAAAAATATTTCGACACCTCAGTAAGCTCGCTTAATACTTTGTAAAGATTCGATGCGAATTAAACACAAATGTTAAAACGTTTCGCTGTGCGAATGCATCGGTTGAAATCGCGATAGTTAATGGCTTTTGCTTTCACGATGAAATATAATTTGAAGTAAATGAAAGCGAGACAATTTTAAAAATTGTTTTCATTTCGAAGAGAAAGTTGCACTCATTTTGAATACCATCGTTTTTTTTCTATCATTAAAACGTCGCATTAGATTTTCTAAATTGAACAATGAAACAAGATTATCGCACTTAAACAACATAACGCTTTGAAATTTCTAATACAAAGATCGACTCAAATTATCGCGTTTTCATTCTCACTTTTGCTCTTCTTCCACTGTCTTTGTTCGCAACTTTTTAAAAATATTGCTCCAAACTACAATCATTAAGTTGCTTTTCAACGAGAGAAAAAAATTAAATACTCTTAATTTGAAAATAATTACAACGAGCGAAGTTTGCAATTTACATGTGATTTGTGTACCATTCTCAGCGCTATTACTTGCCGAACTCCGAATTGGATGTGCATATCCGCTAGCATCCAATGAATGCTTAAAATTTAGGTTTTAGGTTAATTTGCAAAGCATCTAAACACATTTAAAGGTGAAAGTTAGAACAATTTTTTTTGTTGAGTTTTATAAAAAAAAACTCATTCAAGAAGTGCTATTATGTAAAAAGTTTGTGTGTACTTGATTCGTGCTTTTGTTGAAGATTTTTCTTCTCGCACAAAAAGTTACCTGAAGATGTTTAAATATTCAACTTTTACGAAAAAAACGAACAAAAAACGCAATTTTTAGCTTCATAAAAAAATGCGAAAAATAATTAAGTTTGGAGTGAAATTACAACGAGCTGAAATTAAGAATGAGTTGTTTGCTTTTCTTTTGAAAATTTAATTTGCGCAGCAAATTGCAAAATTTATCATCCTCGCATTTAATCCATTAATTAAATCTAAAAATAAAAAAATGTGATTTACTTAAAAAAGAGCTCCTTTAATGCGAGTTATAAATCTCGCTTCATTTTTCATCTTATTAATGAATGTTTTTAATTGTTTTAAAGTTTATCACAAATAAATTTTTGCTTTTCGTTCATCTCATTCTATCGTGTAACTAATGATCGAATTTAAATGCAACTCGAAAAGATGCAAATATCAAAATCAAAAATTATTTTAACAAAACAAATGAATAGCAAATATTAGGTGTTGCCTGAGAAAATTTGACAGTAAAATAAATTTTAATATTTTAACAACTGACTCATATTTTGAAAAGAAATTTAAATTTTATCGTTTTTGTCAATCAAAAACACGAATTCAAATACACATTCAAAGCTTGTTGCTGATATGTAAATTATCGTTTTTTTAGAGCGAATAAACTTGAAAGATTTAACCATAGAAGTAGTGTAAGTCACAAATCGTGACCAGATATGGAAGAAAACCTCTTTCTGGTTTTGTGAACGACGATGCTTCTAGCAACTTATTGATCAACAAAGAAACAAAAAGCTATTAAACATTTTCTTATTCTTTTCTAATTCAGCGAATAAATCAAAAAATTACATCAATCAAAACGTTGCGCCTTTCCAAAATTTTTTCTACTCAAACAACTCTCGTATTTGATACATTTTTAGTAACGTGATACCGTCGTTTATTTTTACTTCAAAAGCGACTGCAATTAAAGTCAATTCATTGAATTTAATTAAATGATGATTTTGCTGCTTGTGTCATTCTCCTTCTTGTTTGTATGATTACTCTTAATAAAATAAAAAAATTAAATTATCATTTAAGTACTTTGAATAAACCAAAAAAAGAAAGCATAAACAAATATTAACTGGAGCTCTTCTTATTACTCTTCTTCTTTTATAAAAAACAATTTGAATGAGTGAATTGTGAAAGAGAAAAAAATATTCAATTATCATAATCGCGGCTAGAATTCACTATGAATATGCAAACTTAAAAACGTGGTTATCAACTAATGTTTTTCAACTGATTTTTACTTTTCGTATGAATGTTATCAGCTTCGTTGCGATCTCTCTAACTTCTCTTCTCTTGTAGTTTCTCTCTTAGCACCAAAATGTACAAAAAATGCGGAAATTTTTAAAAGAAAAATTAAATTCTTAACAAGAAATGAATATTTAATAGCAAGCTTATTAACGATTGTCTGAAAGTTTCGCAGAAAACAAGTGAAACCAAACAGCGTTATTTGTACTAAATTAACGACAATTAAATCAAGCGCATTATAATTACAGAAGGAAGAGAATGGTGTAATCAAGAAAATAAAAAATAAAAATAAAAATTAGAAATTTAAGCAGAAATCATTCGAAGATGGTTCACGAAAATCTCAGCCTAGAAAACTTTTCTTCTTCTTTTATTTTTATTTGCGCAATTAAATTCTTTTTCTAAATATTTAATGAGCGCATTATTAATTCTGATTATAGGATTGCAGGCAAAAGAGTGAAGCCAGACTGCCGTTAGCTATTTTTATTTTTTTTTTAAATACTTGTTTGATTAAAGTGAGTCTCACTTATTGTGTCTACTCAACGCGTTGATTGTCCGAAGTGCGTTTGCATCTTGACCTTGCATTCGTTTTCGGCGAAAAAAAAAATTTTGGGGTTTTGCTGCCGCTGTTTTTTTGAATGTTAACCAATCAAACGAGTAATAATAACGATATTAAGTTGAAATTTTGCTCGCCTATAACTGCTAAAAAATAATTCGCAGTTAATAATTGCTTTGTAGCGATGAAGAGATGGAGAGGAGAGCTTGTTCTTAGTGAACGCAAGCAAACTTTTGTAATATTTTCTCTCTTTTTTGTGAAGAATAAAAACTAAGCGAAAAGAAAAGCGAGCTTTTAATTTCACAAGTTGAGAGAGAGAGAGAGAGAGAGAAGTGAAAAAGTTTAAATTTTCAAGAAAACCAGTATAAAAAGAAGGAGGGAGGATTGCTTTGGTTATTAACCTACTTTCTCCGATTCATTGTGTTCGCGCGACGAAATAACTTTCGCTTCGCAATCACTTCACTTCACCGTTTTGCGATGTCCATCGAAGCAACTTTTATGCATTCGCTGTACTCACTTCTTTATTGCGATTCAAACGAATTGTAGTCATATCTGTTCGATTAGATTCTCCTCTCTCCTTCTCTTTACTCTTTCGCTTTTCATTTCTCTTCTCTTCTTATTCACTTCATCATTTTTTTTGTGGATAATAAATTCGATAAGCATTCGAAACGATTTCAAGAGAAAAAAGTTTCTTTTTTTTACGCTGATTGTTCAAAAGGATGAGTCTGCATTGATGCATGCTTCACCTCATCACTTCAGCAATGCAACTTTTCATCGCTTTCGCTTTGATCATTTTCGGTGAGTTACTTTTTATGCGCTTTTATTTTTACTCTTTTACTTTTTGTTGCTTAATTTGCGGCAAAAGTTTGCTTCAAAAACGAGGTAATTTTTGAGCGAGGTAAAGCACATTTTTCGATTTAATTAATTTTCGGTAGATTTTTTTTAATTGAGTTTGGAAAGTAGTCAGTTTTTAAGGTGAAGAGTAAAAGTGTAATCAGAACAAACAATGCGCAGCTAATCATTTTGATTTAAATTTGCCAAATTACTTGCAGAACATTGATTATGAGTGATGATCCATTTTCATTTTTTTTTGTGAAAAAAAATGCAACAAAAAATGTTTTTCAAGTTTATTTTTCTTATTTTAAAAACTTTTCCTTTTTCTTTATTAACTTCAATTATTCTTTTTTTCGCAATAAACACATCGTAAACAACGAATTCTGCGTTCAATATCATTGCGTACATCGCGAATACGATGAAATTCGGTAGAAATTATTATTTTAACTGTGTTTCGGAATAAAAATTTTTATGGATTATATTCGAGAAAGTTAATTAAGTAATATAACGTCGATACAATGTTATTTCTGCCTTAAAAAAATGTTTTAGTTTACGCTTTGACATAAAACAGAAAGAAAAACTTTCGTTTGTTGTTGTTGTTACTTAAAGATTTTCTTGCGCTGCTTTTGATAATAAAACAAGAAGAAGAAAAAAAATGAAAACAATAAAAATCTAAACTAATTTACTAATGCTAACGGCAAGTGAAGGCTTTTATCATTTCTTAGCCATTACAAAAGCAATTACATCACGAAATGCAGTATTTACGTATATTGAGAAGGCTTAACGAACTGTACTGCAGTTGCATTTTTCTCTTAAAACAAAATACTGCTAATCAATCGTAACATCTTTAAAAAGAGCGAAGCCATTCAGAATATAATACATGTTCATTTCCTATAAATGTTGAAGTTTACTTACAAAGCGAAAACAGAGATGCTTTTGCTTGATTATGAAATATTCATAAGCGGTTAAAGTTTACAGTTTGAAAATTCAACTCGAAAATTTTGCGCTTTTCTCTCTCTCTCTCTCTCTCTCTCTCTCTCT
>NCKU01004046.1:0-13269 GCA_003675995.1 Dinothrombium tinctorium | reverse complement strand
TTTCATCAAGTTATCACATTTTCTAAAAATCGGCGCTTGTGTTCGGCTTTCGGCTCAACGAATGACGTCAATAGGGAACGCATAACAATGACGTCTATCGCTTGTCTCTTACCCACAATTAAAGACGTCAATTCAAAAAACCGATGATATGCAAATGTCGACACAAATATTTGTGCGATTGAGAATTACGATAAAAGCTGAATTTTATCAGAAATTTTTGAACTTTTGCCTCAAACGCAGTTTGGTGTTCACCATTTAAATTTGCTTTCTTATCTTATTCGGAACAGTGATTGAAAATTAGTATTTAGTCGCTTTAAACTCGCATTTTCTTTTGCTCGATTGACGCAAAAATAAAACTGATTGAGACAGATAAATGTTCAGTTTGTCCTTTACCTCAAAAATATGAAACTGGAGTTAAGTAAAGCATGTGTTTAAAAATTAACATTTTGTCGAGTATTGAAGGTTACTTTTGTGAATTTTTTTCGTAAACTTTTTCGATAGTAATGAGAATTGGGCGATTAGTTTTCGCTGCAAACATCTCTAATTACTAACGGGTAACGCCTTGAATTGCCAAAATGTATAAACACTTTTCGCTTTGAGAGTTTCCTGTTACTATCAATAAAATGAGATAAGAAAATGCGATTAAGGGTTTCTCAGTGAAAATCAACGTGAAAGCGAATAAAACGTGCGCATTGTAAATCTAAAAAGTTCACTTCGTTTCAATTTTTTAAAAAGTGATTTTAAAAAGATAAACGCTTAATAATGAACAGCTAATTGTGCAATACTTTTAATCAAAAGTTTCGTTGCTGATTAACATTTTATCGGTGGACGAAGAATTTTTTAATACACGAATAAATTGCATCAAGTAATTCATCATAGAAAATTTTTTGTTTCGTTACTTCATATGTAAATTCATGTTTTTTGCTACTTTTCATTTCATTATTAATTCTAGCGAAATAAAAATGATTTTAATAAGTTTTTTGTAAGCTTTCTGCTTTTAATCATTTCTCTTCACTCTTTTTTTGCATTGAGGCTCAATTTCTTAAGCTTCGATTTAAAAAAACAAGTGAAAGGCGAACGCTGTCAATTAGGTCAGCGGAGAGAAAACGAAATTTGTTCATCAAGCTAGAAACAAATATCAAGTTATAGTTTCTGTGCACAGTTTTTGTTTTCATCGTCTTTTTACGTATTGCTTCTCGTTAAATATTAACTCGTTAAACTTAGCGAAATTAATTATTTGTGACAAGCCACAATTTTTAGCGCAATTAAATCTTTCATAAGTTCTTTTCGTTTCGTTATCGCTTTTTTTTTCTTTTCTTCGCGCTTGGTAAACCTTAGAACACGAACAATTTACTGTTTCTTCAAGAAGAGATGAACATCTCGAGCCTCTTTTTTTGTTTTTCGTGGACAAACTTTTTTTTCGGACAAAACTTTCCGCATTTTAACAAGTCGAATACCATTTTTCAATTCTCTTACTCTCCTTACTTATTCTCTTCATTATCATTTTCATATTTACAATTATTATTTTAGCAGGCAATTGTTCGAGCAAAAGTAGATCGTATTTTCTAATTAATTCGATCTTGTTTTCATAATTAAACGATTGTTAGCTTTGAACACATTTCCATGCAAGTTTTTTATCATCACTGGCATCAATATTCGCGCGTTGCTATAATTATATTGATCTTCAAAATTAAATCAAATCGAAAGAGGAGGTGAAAATGCGAAAAAAAGCGAAACAAATGTTATGATCAGGCTAAATTCAAGGCGTTAACCATCCAGTAAAGTTTATCATGAAAGTTTATATACTCGCAACACCTTTAATTACCTTTTTTTAATTTAAAACAAAATCAGTGAATAAATTGTATTTATCCATTTAGTTGCGGTAAACTCGTACTGTTAGGAGTCAAAATGCGCACAGTAAAATTTTCTTACGGTTCATATTCGAATCGAAAGAAAAAAGAAAGAGAGAGAAAAAAAATTTAAATTTTAAAACTCTCACTTAATCGGTTTAATCACGCATTTCGCGTTCACAAACGTGGCTTATTTGCGAGCGTTTCGCATTACACAATAAGTTGCACACATTTCATGCAGTTTACTTACACAATTTTTTCTTCATAGAGCGATTTTGTACATAAACTTTTTTTTCTGCTTTTCATTCATAATGCACTTCAATCTTAATTTTCGATTTAACAAGCTGGAGAATATCTTTAAAAATCCGTTGTATTCAATAAATTTCATTAAGCTTCATTTTTTGAAAAATGTTTGCATGATTTGATTCAATTTAAGGTAATTACCTTTCGAAAATTGAAAATCTCGAAACACTTTGATCATCTTTCTAATCCAGTTATTCATTCGAAGAAGCTTTTGAGTGTTTTTTTTATCCAATCGCATCTCTTATTGATTGAAATCTAATTTGTGGCTTCAAAAAGCGTGTCGATTAAGTGAAAGTGGTCGTTAAATAGAGTAAAGTTCGGCTGTGCAAATAACGAGGAAACTTGCATGCATCGAGTGCATTTTTTTAAAAGGCGAGGTTTCGATAAAGTCATTGTAACAAGTTTTTTTGTGAACAGCCAAATTCATTTGCGTTTCAAATCAAAAATTAGGTTATTTTCCTATTTATTATTGATTTTAGTTCAAAAGCGAACATAACAAATGTGGTTCATAAAATAAAAGAATTTGAAAGAAAAAACTTTTTGTATGAATTTCTAAAATGAAACAAAAATGTTTGTGTCTAAATTAGTTTATCACAAATGTGAATCGCTGGTCGACCTATTCTGACCCTTTAATTGCATTGTGCAATAAATTTTTTAATTACGTTTTTTTCTCTTTTATTGTTCTTTCTTTTTTTGGGTTTTTAAATTGTTAACAAAAGTTATTTTCGTCAGTTTCTCACTAAAAAATTAAGAGAACGAAATGTATGTGCGAGCATATGTATTCAGTACAGCGAAGTTCTATTTTCTTTCTTCGTACACAATAATAACAATCGAAACTAATTAAAGTCTAGTCGTATAAAAACACAGCGACTTTCACTTTTTTTAATTAAGCTGCAATTAAATTCTATTTGTTAAATAGTTCAGAGTGAATTTTAAAAAACAAAACTCGCATACAATACGAAATAACATGAATACATAAGACGCCATAAAAGTTTAAATGTGTGAAAGTGAAAGACGTTGAAAAAACTTTTTCTTAAGTGACAATTCTTCTCTCGTTTTAATTTGTATTTATAAAACACAATTTTAATTGAGACGAAGAATAAAGTAAAATCCGCCGAATGATTTTAATTTTTACTTTTCTAATTATCTCTTCTCGAATGCCGCTTTAATTAGCAAAACGGAATCGGACAACTGAACAGAAGTGAGTTGAATTTGTAAAAAGTTTTTCTCTCATTTTGAAAACAACGTGAAAATAAAAAAAATAATTGAATTGTGAATGAAATAACAAAATCGGCGAGAATTTTCTTCTTTTTTCGAGCACGCGAAACGAATGTAATGCGAATTTATGAAATAAAATGAATGGCGAAAGAGAGGAAAACGAGTAAATGCGCTTCTCAATTTTTCTCTTTCTTTTAAATTACATTTTCTTTGCGAATAACGAAGAGATTAGATGTAAGACAGCTTCGTTTGCTCGCTATGTTTTGCCAAAATTGCATTAAGCATTAATGTTTTCATCTAAATATGGAAAAAGGATTTAAAAGATTGCAGAATTGCGAATAATAGCGAAGTGTTGCACGAAAGAGCTAAAGAAGATGCTTCTTATTTAGACTAATTGGTGTTCGGACAAAGTTCATAAACTTTTTTTGTTATAATGTTATCGTTGTTATTTTTTTTCAATTATGAATATGCAAGGAGTAAAAAAATTTTATACAATTTGAAGCAATTTATATTTATTTCTATTTTTCACTTGATGAAATTATCACATGTATTCGGTAATAATCATTATTTTGTTCAATTTTTGAAGAATGATTGCAAATCAAGAGGTAGTCGGTGGTAAAAAGCTGCTCTTTAGATTAAGATTCACACAATTCTTTCTTTTTTTACAATTTGCTCGATTCTATGACTTCTTACTATATGTTCAAATAGAAATTAGGTGCATTGAGTTAAACTTCGACTTCAGATTGAAAAAAAAAGAAGAAAATGAAGAAAAATTCATTTTCTTTTAATTAACCTACAAAAATAACTTTTATTTATATTTATTATTCCAATTTTTAAAATTTGAATTTTTAAAAAATTTGATCGCATTTTTATTTCATTCAAATATTGAGTTTAGATTATGGCAGCGCATTTTTTTTAACCCTTTATTTGATCCAAATCTTTCTTATTGTTTCACCAAAAGTAGTGTTAAAAATTTAAGAGCTAACGCCTGATTTTTATTCAATCTTGATTAATAAATCAGTTCACTTATAATAAATTCACGTAAAATTTGATAAACTTTCATCTTTCGAAGGCTGCTTTTAACGCCGACACTCTCTGAGCAAAAAAATGAAATCGAAATCAGGTTGACGGCGTTGATTTTCTCTAAATAAACGTGAATTTTCATTTTATAATTAAGAAAATTTTGGGTGTTTCGCCATATCAACTGCTTTTAATATCATACTTTTCCATTGATTTCGGCTCTTATTATTCTCTTTTATTTATTGCGCAAAAGAGTATTTTTTATATAATTTCAATGGAAAAGAAAAAAACTGAATAATAATGGCGCAGAGCAAAAAAATGTCCTACCTAAACTCAAAATTTATTTGCTTTATATTTACTTTTTTAAAATTAACAATCAAAGTGCGATATTTTGTAAGGTTCAATATTTTTTGCGTTTATTTTAAATTATATTAAATTCTATTCAAGAGTTTATAATTTAAAAAAAGCTACCTTTAACTTAAAAATTACTTTCTTAATAAGCTTGCCCATATTTATTTCAAGTTTTTGCTTAATATTATCATGAAAATAATTCATCGGCTTTTCAAGGTTTTAAAAATTTTATTTTTAACACAATAATTACGCAATGAGACAAATGTAAAATTTTATTATTTTCAGAAAAATTAAAATTAAAATAAAGCTGCAGTGAAGTAGAATTAAAACTATTCTATTCATAGCATTTATTTCAAGTGCAATCAAATTATTTCATAAAATAAATGAAGAGAAATAAGCGAAGCAACATTTGATGAATTAAATGATTCTATTAAAAGCTCATTGTTTTCTTCCTCACTCATCGCCTCTATTTTTTTATGGTCCAAGCACAAAAAATAGTTTTTTTTTCGAGCTTGATTGCTTTAATAATTTATTTTATTTAAAGAGTAAGAAAAAAAAATTCAAGTGCAAACACTTTTTTTTCGAGATTAAGCAAGTTTAATTTCAACGATTAAGCTGTAAACGTTAAACGCACGTTCATTATATACTTCGCATTGTGACCTATTCGCACAGAGCGCATAATTAGGTCAGATGCGAGAAATGTGCACTTTAAAAAATTTTTGTGTGTTATGCGGTGTGTGTGTGTGGTTGATGTTATTGTTGTTGTTGTTGTAGAATTAATAATAATAAGTAGAAAAAATTATATTCGTTTGGCCCTTTGAAAGAGAGCGAGCGAGCGAGCGAAGAAAACCGCAATGATCGGCTTAAATTATAAAAAAAAAATTAAACTAATTCGTGATCAGCAAATTTGATCGAAGTAAATGTTTGTCGATTGGTAAAATAAAATTTCACTGCGCCCGTTTAAGTTCAAACAACGCTTTATGTAAATTTTTCGCTTTAATTTTTGCTCAAACATTCGTAACACGTAAACCTTGGCTTCAAACGGTTTATAAAGTTTTTTTTCGTATTTATCGAAAAATATTAATTAAGCTGGATTTAAATGCAATTATTCGTCTTAATCCGTTATCAAATTCATTTGAAAAAAAATATTTTTGTTATGAAATTTATGAATACCTTAAATATTAAATATTAATAAAATGCACGAAATAGGCTCGAAATTGTTTAAATTTCAAACGCAACCATTTAATCAGGGTGTGTACAAATGTCTGCGGGCGAACCGTTTTCGTTTTTAATTCTAATAAAAAGTATTTTAGAATAGAGAAACGAAGCAGAGATTGTTCTTGTTTCTAGACTATCTTTAACCATTTTCGCTGCGAAAGTGATAAAAATTTTTTTTTGTGAATTCATCTCTAGCATTTCCTGAATTTTTTTTTAATTGAGACAATTTAATATAAATGTGCAAAGCAAATGATACGCTGAAGAAAAACGCTTTTGCTCTGCTCTCTCACTTCTAATTGTATAACTAAAAAAAGCAACAAAAATTTATTTCACGTTTGATAAAATATTCAAAGGCGAGTACAAAGCGGGTCAATTTTTACTTTTTTATCGCTGTGATCATTAATGAAAAGGGTGAAACAGTTTTTATTGAAACAAATTCGCTTTTTTTTGCTTAACTTGATTTATTTAATTATTTATTGAAACGTTTTTGTGTGTACTTTCATTTTTGCATCGCACAAATATTTCACTTTCGTTTTTTAACACTTTCGCTCCGCGCTGAAAAGAATGGCTTTGCTTCAAACTCGATTTATTTCAAATGACAGAATGGAAAAAAGAGAAAAATTGTGTTTTGCACACGTTTATAATCGTATTCGTACCAAATTTGCAAGCAAAAAGAATGCGATTTCCACAATGGTTTTGCTTGTGCTCAAAAAAGATCGAAGTGCGTATGAAAGTGCTAAGTGAATACAAAATTCGTGAAAACCGTACACTTTGCATATGAATATTGCGTTTTCATTTTTTTTTCTCTCTCTCTCAACACGATTAGTCGTGAAATTTATGTGAAAGTCAATGCTTTCGCTTTCGCTTTGAAGCTCGCACAAAAAAATGAAATGAAATGAAAAAGAATATTTTTTAGGCAAAACACATTTCAGTTTCGAATTGAATGAAGCAAACTGCTTTCAAACTTGACTTCATTTGCAAATCAATTACGGCGGTCGTTTGCTTATCGGCGTAAGAAAGCGCGCACGAAATCAATTAATAAAAAAGAGACCAAAATTTACATTAAACAAAAAAGCAATCCGCGTTTTGTCATTCAAACAAAACACGACTGATATAAATAAAACTAAAATTATAAGCTTTGTTTCGAGTTAATATCAATTTATCCATTTCTTTGTATTTAACAAAATGACAAAACGTAACCCGAAGCTACACGCAAGATTAATTTTTTTCGTTATTTGCTTTGTTTTTTATTTAAATTTGAGTCAAAAGCAGCAAAATTGATAATATTAACAACGACACGATTTTTATTCCTTTAAAATTTGACAGTTTCATTCGAAAAAATAAAATAAAATAACTCGGAAAAAGTTTTTCGGCGAAACTTTTGCTATGTAAAAGTGAAAATAAATTATCGAGGAAAAGTTTCGTGTACAGTTTGTGCCAAAATTTATCGCTAAACAAACATGAAAATGCCGATTTCATATTGGTAAGAGAAGAGAAAATTTTTGCATGAGTTGTATTTAAAAAAAAATGTAATTTTTTTCTTTTTAACTTCATTAAACGAGCCGCTCATCGATCACAATTATTTGCGTTTTTGATGCGTTGATTAGCGTTGAAAATGAATTCATCTCTTTGAAAGCGACTATCTTGTTAATAAAATAAGGAAAGATTCGTACTTTTATTTCAAGAAAAAAAGTTTTTTTTTCTATGCAGCAAAGTAGACAAAATAAGCTACTTATTTCTAGACAGAATAGTACTTCGACTGTGTTTGCTTTAAAACTTTTAATTTTTTTTTTCTTTCGCCTGAAATTGTCCTCCCAAATGAGTCTATTTAACCTTTTTTATATTCTAAATTATAAAAGAACCTAAATTTTGCATAATAATTAATGATTACACTATTCTTTTGCAATAAATAACCATGCTTCTTAAGTAAT
The DNA here is from genome assembly GCA_003675995.1 of Dinothrombium tinctorium. Lineage (NCBI taxonomy): Eukaryota > Metazoa > Arthropoda > Arachnida > Trombidiformes > Trombidiidae > Dinothrombium > Dinothrombium tinctorium. The sequence goes on along the minus strand of NCKU01004046.1, from coordinate 5,378 downwards.
TTATTGTTCAATTCAAAGCCGGAGGCACACGTTTGATTGTGAAGCGTGTTCTCACTTCATTTTTTATTTCGCTTGAAAATTTTCTGTAATCATTTTAACTAATAAAAAAATGTGACTATTAAAAATTGTGAAATTCGGCCAAAAATAATGATTCTGAAATACCCTTGCGTTGGGATCAAAATTAGCTTTTCTCTCTCTCTCTTTCTCTCTCTCTCTCTCTTTCTCTCGCTTATTATTAAACTACTTGTTACAATGATTTCACATAATTTAAATTCGATTAAAATTTCTACTACGAATGTATAAACTGTAATTTAAATTTCAAGTACAGCACGAAGCGATCAATGAGACCACCATTTGATAAGCTTTTAAATTATAGTATTAAGATTATTATCATTGATCAATAGAACTTTCGATTTTTCTACTTTTTTCTTTCTCTGCCCTTTGGCAGCCACAGTTGGAAACCTTTCGTGTGGTTTGAATATAATTAACAGCACTTGTGCACTATTTTTTAATAGGTATCACGAATTTTTCATACCAGATAGACGTGTTAAATAATAGCCAATTTAAGCAGTTTATAAATCAAATTCATACAATGAACTTTTATTACGGCGTGAACTCAAACGAATTGTTTTTATCTTGCGTTTATTACAAGTGCGACCTTATGTAATGGTAACCAAAATTGTGAGTTTATTCAATTTCTTTCTTAAATTATAATTCACAATCGCATTAAACGTTAAATTCGTGTGATATTCTTCTTTTTTATCGAGGCAAAGTTTCACTTTATGAAATTTAATTTCTTTCGCTCGGACCAAACAAAAACCTAATTCACAAACATAAAGGCTTTTCTTAATGAATTTATTTTACACGAAAAAAGTTTTTGTGAAACTATTACACGCTTTAAAGTTCACGGCTTGTAACAAAAATATTTCGACACCTCAGTAAGCTCGCTTAATACTTTGTAAAGATTCGATGCGAATTAAACACAAATGTTAAAACGTTTCGCTGTGCGAATGCATCGGTTGAAATCGCGATAGTTAATGGCTTTTGCTTTCACGATGAAATATAATTTGAAGTAAATGAAAGCGAGACAATTTTAAAAATTGTTTTCATTTCGAAGAGAAAGTTGCACTCATTTTGAATACCATCGTTTTTTTTCTATCATTAAAACGTCGCATTAGATTTTCTAAATTGAACAATGAAACAAGATTATCGCACTTAAACAACATAACGCTTTGAAATTTCTAATACAAAGATCGACTCAAATTATCGCGTTTTCATTCTCACTTTTGCTCTTCTTCCACTGTCTTTGTTCGCAACTTTTTAAAAATATTGCTCCAAACTACAATCATTAAGTTGCTTTTCAACGAGAGAAAAAAATTAAATACTCTTAATTTGAAAATAATTACAACGAGCGAAGTTTGCAATTTACATGTGATTTGTGTACCATTCTCAGCGCTATTACTTGCCGAACTCCGAATTGGATGTGCATATCCGCTAGCATCCAATGAATGCTTAAAATTTAGGTTTTAGGTTAATTTGCAAAGCATCTAAACACATTTAAAGGTGAAAGTTAGAACAATTTTTTTTGTTGAGTTTTATAAAAAAAAACTCATTCAAGAAGTGCTATTATGTAAAAAGTTTGTGTGTACTTGATTCGTGCTTTTGTTGAAGATTTTTCTTCTCGCACAAAAAGTTACCTGAAGATGTTTAAATATTCAACTTTTACGAAAAAAACGAACAAAAAACGCAATTTTTAGCTTCATAAAAAAATGCGAAAAATAATTAAGTTTGGAGTGAAATTACAACGAGCTGAAATTAAGAATGAGTTGTTTGCTTTTCTTTTGAAAATTTAATTTGCGCAGCAAATTGCAAAATTTATCATCCTCGCATTTAATCCATTAATTAAATCTAAAAATAAAAAAATGTGATTTACTTAAAAAAGAGCTCCTTTAATGCGAGTTATAAATCTCGCTTCATTTTTCATCTTATTAATGAATGTTTTTAATTGTTTTAAAGTTTATCACAAATAAATTTTTGCTTTTCGTTCATCTCATTCTATCGTGTAACTAATGATCGAATTTAAATGCAACTCGAAAAGATGCAAATATCAAAATCAAAAATTATTTTAACAAAACAAATGAATAGCAAATATTAGGTGTTGCCTGAGAAAATTTGACAGTAAAATAAATTTTAATATTTTAACAACTGACTCATATTTTGAAAAGAAATTTAAATTTTATCGTTTTTGTCAATCAAAAACACGAATTCAAATACACATTCAAAGCTTGTTGCTGATATGTAAATTATCGTTTTTTTAGAGCGAATAAACTTGAAAGATTTAACCATAGAAGTAGTGTAAGTCACAAATCGTGACCAGATATGGAAGAAAACCTCTTTCTGGTTTTGTGAACGACGATGCTTCTAGCAACTTATTGATCAACAAAGAAACAAAAAGCTATTAAACATTTTCTTATTCTTTTCTAATTCAGCGAATAAATCAAAAAATTACATCAATCAAAACGTTGCGCCTTTCCAAAATTTTTTCTACTCAAACAACTCTCGTATTTGATACATTTTTAGTAACGTGATACCGTCGTTTATTTTTACTTCAAAAGCGACTGCAATTAAAGTCAATTCATTGAATTTAATTAAATGATGATTTTGCTGCTTGTGTCATTCTCCTTCTTGTTTGTATGATTACTCTTAATAAAATAAAAAAATTAAATTATCATTTAAGTACTTTGAATAAACCAAAAAAAGAAAGCATAAACAAATATTAACTGGAGCTCTTCTTATTACTCTTCTTCTTTTATAAAAAACAATTTGAATGAGTGAATTGTGAAAGAGAAAAAAATATTCAATTATCATAATCGCGGCTAGAATTCACTATGAATATGCAAACTTAAAAACGTGGTTATCAACTAATGTTTTTCAACTGATTTTTACTTTTCGTATGAATGTTATCAGCTTCGTTGCGATCTCTCTAACTTCTCTTCTCTTGTAGTTTCTCTCTTAGCACCAAAATGTACAAAAAATGCGGAAATTTTTAAAAGAAAAATTAAATTCTTAACAAGAAATGAATATTTAATAGCAAGCTTATTAACGATTGTCTGAAAGTTTCGCAGAAAACAAGTGAAACCAAACAGCGTTATTTGTACTAAATTAACGACAATTAAATCAAGCGCATTATAATTACAGAAGGAAGAGAATGGTGTAATCAAGAAAATAAAAAATAAAAATAAAAATTAGAAATTTAAGCAGAAATCATTCGAAGATGGTTCACGAAAATCTCAGCCTAGAAAACTTTTCTTCTTCTTTTATTTTTATTTGCGCAATTAAATTCTTTTTCTAAATATTTAATGAGCGCATTATTAATTCTGATTATAGGATTGCAGGCAAAAGAGTGAAGCCAGACTGCCGTTAGCTATTTTTATTTTTTTTTTAAATACTTGTTTGATTAAAGTGAGTCTCACTTATTGTGTCTACTCAACGCGTTGATTGTCCGAAGTGCGTTTGCATCTTGACCTTGCATTCGTTTTCGGCGAAAAAAAAAATTTTGGGGTTTTGCTGCCGCTGTTTTTTTGAATGTTAACCAATCAAACGAGTAATAATAACGATATTAAGTTGAAATTTTGCTCGCCTATAACTGCTAAAAAATAATTCGCAGTTAATAATTGCTTTGTAGCGATGAAGAGATGGAGAGGAGAGCTTGTTCTTAGTGAACGCAAGCAAACTTTTGTAATATTTTCTCTCTTTTTTGTGAAGAATAAAAACTAAGCGAAAAGAAAAGCGAGCTTTTAATTTCACAAGTTGAGAGAGAGAGAGAGAGAGAGAAGTGAAAAAGTTTAAATTTTCAAGAAAACCAGTATAAAAAGAAGGAGGGAGGATTGCTTTGGTTATTAACCTACTTTCTCCGATTCATTGTGTTCGCGCGACGAAATAACTTTCGCTTCGCAATCACTTCACTTCACCGTTTTGCGATGTCCATCGAAGCAACTTTTATGCATTCGCTGTACTCACTTCTTTATTGCGATTCAAACGAATTGTAGTCATATCTGTTCGATTAGATTCTCCTCTCTCCTTCTCTTTACTCTTTCGCTTTTCATTTCTCTTCTCTTCTTATTCACTTCATCATTTTTTTTGTGGATAATAAATTCGATAAGCATTCGAAACGATTTCAAGAGAAAAAAGTTTCTTTTTTTTACGCTGATTGTTCAAAAGGATGAGTCTGCATTGATGCATGCTTCACCTCATCACTTCAGCAATGCAACTTTTCATCGCTTTCGCTTTGATCATTTTCGGTGAGTTACTTTTTATGCGCTTTTATTTTTACTCTTTTACTTTTTGTTGCTTAATTTGCGGCAAAAGTTTGCTTCAAAAACGAGGTAATTTTTGAGCGAGGTAAAGCACATTTTTCGATTTAATTAATTTTCGGTAGATTTTTTTTAATTGAGTTTGGAAAGTAGTCAGTTTTTAAGGTGAAGAGTAAAAGTGTAATCAGAACAAACAATGCGCAGCTAATCATTTTGATTTAAATTTGCCAAATTACTTGCAGAACATTGATTATGAGTGATGATCCATTTTCATTTTTTTTTGTGAAAAAAAATGCAACAAAAAATGTTTTTCAAGTTTATTTTTCTTATTTTAAAAACTTTTCCTTTTTCTTTATTAACTTCAATTATTCTTTTTTTCGCAATAAACACATCGTAAACAACGAATTCTGCGTTCAATATCATTGCGTACATCGCGAATACGATGAAATTCGGTAGAAATTATTATTTTAACTGTGTTTCGGAATAAAAATTTTTATGGATTATATTCGAGAAAGTTAATTAAGTAATATAACGTCGATACAATGTTATTTCTGCCTTAAAAAAATGTTTTAGTTTACGCTTTGACATAAAACAGAAAGAAAAACTTTCGTTTGTTGTTGTTGTTACTTAAAGATTTTCTTGCGCTGCTTTTGATAATAAAACAAGAAGAAGAAAAAAAATGAAAACAATAAAAATCTAAACTAATTTACTAATGCTAACGGCAAGTGAAGGCTTTTATCATTTCTTAGCCATTACAAAAGCAATTACATCACGAAATGCAGTATTTACGTATATTGAGAAGGCTTAACGAACTGTACTGCAGTTGCATTTTTCTCTTAAAACAAAATACTGCTAATCAATCGTAACATCTTTAAAAAGAGCGAAGCCATTCAGAATATAATACATGTTCATTTCCTATAAATGTTGAAGTTTACTTACAAAGCGAAAACAGAGATGCTTTTGCTTGATTATGAAATATTCATAAGCGGTTAAAGTTTACAGTTTGAAAATTCAACTCGAAAATTTTGCGCTTTTCTCTCTCTCTCTCTCTCTCTCTCTCTCTCT
>NCKU01004045.1:0-13276 GCA_003675995.1 Dinothrombium tinctorium | reverse complement strand
ATCAATTGCTCTTTTTCGCGAATTTTGACCAAATCGTTTGTGGGTGGGTTGAGCTCGAATCCCCATTCCTATATCTACTAATGTAGTTTCCACGCTTAGAAAGGAAGGTTCTTTGCTGTCCAACTTAGATTTTTTACAACTTTGCATCTTCATAATTAAATATATAACGAGAATAAGAATAATTTTGTGAAATTCATTTTTTCATTATGAATAGAAAAACCAAAATAAAATATTGAATTTAAATAGAAACTTCAAAGTGTGAAAGTAAAGATAAGCACAGTGGCCGAGTCATGCCGAGCGTGGAATGCAAAAACTGTATAAGAAACCGAGCCCGAAGGGCGATGGTTCGAATCTAAGAAAATTTTTGCAATTTTGAAAATAAAAAATTTAAATCACTCAACAAAATTGTTTGCTTTTGCATGGATTTGAACACTAGCACTTGAAGTGTGATTGTTCAACGCTCGATACCACTGAGCTTATGTGCTTATCTCTTCTTTGATAGTTTAAATTTTCTATTTAAACGTATTGTCTTAAACTAATTATTTAAAATACAGTTCATAAGCTTCATATAATTCTAAAGTGAATTCTATAGAATTTGCCATTTGGAAAGATTTGATGCAATTTTCCTGATTTTTTGTGATAAAATTTAAGAGGAAAAACATTTATTACGTTATATGTACTACGTTATATTGATGCAGATTAAAGCATTTAAAAATTAAAAAATTTTAGTGCAGCATGAAAATCCATGGCCCTTGTTGTTATCAACCATAAAAACGAATGTCACACTTGAAAGATAAGAATAGAGCAACGGTTTTTTGTCGAAACGATTAGTTTTGCAAAACTTTCTTATAAACTATTTACTTTATTCACAATTTTTTATTAATTTTTCTTTATTTTTTCATTACGAAAAATTTACTTTTTATTTTATTGAGGTCAAAAATCAAAAGAGAAATTAAAAGAAATTGTTTAATTTTAAAATTTTATGATTTAATCAATTGCGGCTGATAAATTACATTTTGTGTTCTGAATTTTCTTATCTGCTAATTCGAGAAGTGTGTAAATAATGGATTTGTCACTTACCGTATATCCTCAGATTATATGCCATGGCACTATAGTGTGAGGTTCTGCCACCCGTCGCTATACCTCGAGGTTTAGTGCCATGGTAACCTTTATTTTCTATGGGACCGTTGCCAGTGGCAGAAAGTGCTTTTTCCATTTTTAAGCAAATTGTACTCCACTCGAGGTATAGTGCCATGGCATATAATCTGAGGATATACGGTAAGTTTAATTTGTTCGCACTAGTTTTACTTGATTAAATTTTCCATTCAAATACATATCGCGCAACTTTCTTCTCAATAGCTTGCCGAACATTGTTTTCGGCAATTCATTCAAGAAATGTATGTCTCCTTTCAATGCTTTGATAGGTGTAATTCGCTCTGAAAAGAGTGAAAGCAAAATTTAACGAGTGCTTATATTTACTTTTCATTAATCATTACCATTGAGGAATTCTTTCAGCTCTTTTTTAGTGATTCCACCGCTTCGGTATTTGTTTTTCAGCACAACAAAAGCGTGCGAGATCTCGCTTTCAACGTCCAGTGGTATGCCGACGACCGCAGCTTCTTCTACTGCTTCATGCTCTAGAAGTATATCTTCTAAATCAGCTGGCGAATAACTATATCCACTTTGCTTAATTATATCTTTCGTTCGCTCCACAATGAAAAATTCTTCGTGTTCATCAAAAAAGCCCATATCACCTGTGTGCATCCATCCCTCGTCGTCTACGAATTCTTTTGTCGCTTTCTCATTCTTGTGATATCCTTTGAAAATTATTGGACCCTTAATGTAAAGTTCTCCCTGTTCATTTTCACCCAACAATCTTCCATTGTTCACATCGATCACTTTTATTTGCATCCCAGCCCCAACTTTTCCAATTGGTGCAAAATCACCTTTTAGCTCAGTTTCGCGTAGATTTTGCGAAATCAAACCTACACACGTGATCTCAGTCATTGTGTAGCCATTTCTAATATCTTCGACTCGAAATTTTTCAACAAAAGTTTTCAAAATTTTGTTTGATACTCTAGAACCACCGACAACGATAAATTTCAACGAAGAAAGGTCAATTTTTCCTTCAAATTTGTTGAACAAGTTCAATGTTGATGGCGTAAATATCGCATCTGTTATTTTAAAGCGATCAATAGCATCGACAAGTTTTTCAATTGGTGCTTTTCGAAGCGCAACAACTTTCATTCCATTGTAAATCGAGAATAAATAGGTGATTGTTCCAGATAAATGAGCGAACGGAGAGTGACCAGAGCGAATAACGTCCTCAACCAAGGCACGTTCATTATATAAAGACCTACTTTGAATAGCAGTTGCCAGATCATAGTGACCCATCATGCATCCTTTCGCTGCTCCTGTTGTGCCGCTTGATTCTAATATGACAGCAATTGTGTCTTGATCATTTTTTGGATCGAAAATATCGTTTTCATTTAGTGGCTCTTTCGCTGATTTCAATAAACTCTGAATATTTATGATTTCCTCATCATTCACAAAAGTATCAAATAAAATTATTTCCTATAAAGAAACATTAATTATTTATTTAGTAAAAATTCCTTATTCTAGGCAATTGATTACCTTCACCTGTTTTAGCTCATTTCTCACAGAATTGGCGACTTTTTTAAGTTCCTGTGCGGCAAAGAAAAACTTTACTTCTCTTTGTTTTATTTCCCTCAACACTTCAACTATCAAAAAAAGAAAATATTTCATCTCAGTCGATGAATAAAACTTACATTCACTGTCTACTCCTCTCATCGGGATTCCGGTACCGCCGATTATGAGTGCAGCAAAAAACACGAGCAAAAATTCGTAGCAGTTGAATCCGTAAACCATGTAAGCATCGCCAGGCTGTAGACCGAGTGTTTTTAGTTCTGCCGCAAGTTTCAAACAATCGTTCAATAATTGTTTAAAACTAAATCGTTTTCCATTTTCATATTCAATCTGAAATAAAATTATATTTAATTCATTTTACGATATCTTAGTAAACAAACAATACAAAACGAAATAAACTCACCATGAAAGTTTTCTCACCATGCTGCTGTAAACACTCCAAAATGAGTCTATGTATGGGAATAGTTGAATTTTGAACCACTTCTTTCGAGACAATAATACGTGGTGCCATTTTTAAAACGCAATAGCAATGCTTCGATATCTTCAGAAAACTAAAGGTTTAAGCTCTTTGCTTTTATATGGTGAACTCGGTTATGATTTTATTGTTTTTGAACACGATGAGCAAACATCTCTTTATCTTATTCATTTACGTTCATAGAGACGCAATCATGCAATGTACACCATCAAAGTGAAAATTCTAATTTTGTGATTTTCGATTTTTTTTTTAGATTCACAATAATCAAGAGCTTTCAATTAGTTGCTGGTAATTACAAATATTAGATGTTCTGTCACAAAGTTTAAACTTAACCTAAGTGATTCGTACTTTTTTTGCTTCTCATTAATTAAATTTATCGCGTGGCAAATGAAAGTTTGTTCATGAATCGCATTCTCAATTTAGATATATTTGAATAGCTCAATTGCTCCTCATTGCAATTGTTATCTTAGCTAATAAATGACTGTGACCAAGGACTAGCCTGCCATTATTGTTTGTATTGCATAGTCTGTGTTCGGCATTTAAATCAAAAGACTTGAGCACATTACAGTCTTTTTGACTAATTTGATGAAAGTGTTTCACTTTCATCGCGAGCTTTGAAGTTAACAATTTTTCACTTTTAAATAAATGCACATTTTTATTTTGCCCTTTATTTTAAATTTAATCAAATGTAAGTTTAATGAAGTCAAGTTTGTTGATTCCAAAGCAAAGATTACTTCTCAGGGACCCCTTTTAAAGTACAATCACATAAGTGCAAGTTAAATTTAACTTAAACTTTAATATTTACATATAATGTATTTAATATACAATGATTAAAGACAGGAATTTTGTGTTCAAAATTGACCAAAACATGAGACTCTTGATAATTCTTTTGTAATCTTCTGAATAATATCATCTTGGTTTCTTTGACATTTGAATCATTAAAATTTGACTATGCGTGTTTTAATATTTCAAAACAAATGTTTTAATTTTACATTTAAAACATGTAAAATTAGTTGCTAAGGTGCAAGCTTTGTCAATCTTTAAAAATATATTTAGTTGAAGTAACTGTTTAAAAATTGGGATTCATAACTTATTTAACAACTTTATTTATTCATTATATTTTAAATTTTTGTACTCATTTTGATTTGTTTCACTGAACACAGTAAAAATCCTTCTGTTTCTAAAATTTTTATAAAATTAGGTAAATTTCGTTACTCGTGAAAAAAGTAATTCAAACTCATTGCTATTTTGTCATTTACCATGTCTTTATCATTGAGAAAACTTTAAAGCTTGTACAAGTTATTGTAATAAAGTAAAGTGATTTTTTCTAAAAATTTTCACTAAACAAAGTATATGTTGCTATTACTATCGAAATATCTCACTTTTTTATTAAATTTGCTCATGAATCCAGAGAAAAAAGATGAGTAAGTTAAGTTAACTTTATAATTTTGAATTGATATAAATTAAATGCAAATGATTTTGCAATTTTTTACAAAATTTTATGAAAGTATGTGCTTTATATGCTTTTTGACATAATGATTTTTTAGAAATTTTATATATATATGGCAATTATATAACCATATAAGTCCTTTATGGTATCAGTAAAAAATTTGTGATCACATAAAATTGTGTCTCAAACTAATAAATTTTAACAAAATATTTAGATTCATGGGTCCTTTATAAGTTGATACTCTCACTTTAAAATAACTTTATTTAAACATATTTGCTGATAACACTGCGAAGGAAATCTAAACTCTGGAAACAAATAAATGTAATTGAAGTTCGTTTAAGAAAAAAAAAGATGATACAATTACAAATTTGGCTTATACAAAATAAAAAGCTTATAATTATTTTGATCAACATTTAAACATTTTCAAGATTAAAGAAATAAACTTTAAACATAAAATTTAAAAATATTAGTGCAAGGTACAACAACTAATTTTTCAAAAATTAAAGTTTAATATATATTTACATGCAAAGTATTATTTCATCAAATGACTGTCGATCAAAAAATTTTAGCGTGATATCTTTAAAATAAAAATTTGGAATTTTTTGTATTTGTAACTTTTGTACAAATTGAATATCAACTTTAACCACCCTAATTTACTAATTTTTTAGAAATAAAAGTTAAATATTACACCCAAAATCTGTTTTTCGATAGTTTAAAAGTCAAAACATATTCTTATCGAGTTATAGGCCAAAGTTCAAAAATTTTTTAAATTTAATTTTTCGGTCTGATTTGAAGTGAATATTGATTAAATGTAGCTAATCATAAAATATTTCTCCTGAAAAATAAAATCTTTAAGAATTTATGACTTGAAAATTTGCCGTTCGTGGGTTTTGACCAAAGTTTTAAAATGAAATATGCTACTGATTAAAAATAAAGTATTTCAATTATTCAAAGTGAATTAGTTGCATTGCAGGTAAGCTCACACTTGATATTGAATCGGTAACATACTTCCTCTTAAAATATTGGTCAATAACTCACGAATGGCAAGTTTTCAAGTGATAAAATCTTAAAAATTTGATAATCACGCCAATCAAGAAAGCGAGTGAAGAGAAAACCTCGCGATCGTGCAAGAAGCGATAAGAATGTAGAGGCTTGAGAATATGAAGAGTAGAGACAATTTGACACTGAAAATTGTAGTCAGTCTAAGCTGCTTAGTTGTCAACGTCAAAAAATTTTAATTTTTTAACATTTGGTCAATGATCACAAGTTATGTCCGTTTTTAGTGGAAGCATTAAATTACTATTTAAAAAATTTATCTTTAAAATTATTCTCAAGTTCATGTTTCTTGCTTAAATTTTCCACTTAAAAGTAAATAAAAATTTTTGTGTCAATAAAAAATTTCACTAAATAAAATTGAAAAAAAAAACTTCAAAGTGAGCAAAAATTTTCTTTTCAAAACTCTGAGTAATGTTAGAAAGAAATAAAATACAAAATGATAACTGTCGCTAACAAACATTTTATCAGTCGCATTTATAAAAAGTTTATATTTAAAGTAACGATATTTAGAAAATAAGAGCAAGTCAAAATTGATAAAACGGCTCCCATTTGACTTGAGTTGATTGAAGTCTCATAAAATTTAAAAAACAAATAGCTGTCGCTAACGTTGTTTACAAAGGGCGTTGAATGAAACTGTTTACCTAGACAGTAGCTTGATAACAAACAATGAAATAATGTCGACGTGTTTGAATTTCGAATAATAAGCTATTTTAATGCCGGTTTTCTGATAAAATTATCATCTCATTGAAAACCGGCGTCAATTCGTTGATAGCAAAGTTATAATAACCTTTTTACATAGCTTCGATTGTTAAAATAAATCTTAAACGAGTTTCGACATTGTATGAATATTGAACACTGAAAAATGACTTTGAATCTATTCAACGATTTGCAACACAAAGTAGTATTGGTCACTGGATCGAATTCAGGCATCGGAGAAGCGATTGTCACTTTGTTTTCACAGCTCGGCGCGCATGTTGTGGTCACGGGGCGAAACGAGGAGAAAATTTTACGAGTGGCACAAAAGTGTGAGCAATTATCGCCGTTTAACTATAAGGTAATTTCGAAATGAAACTTCAAGCAAAAAATTTCATATCTCGCTGAACACATTTAGCCTCTTACTTATGTTGGCGACTTAAGAAATGATGAGCACATTGAAAAGCTAGTGAAGAGAACGATCGAGAAGCACTCTAAAATCGATGTGGTTGTAAACAACGCTGGAAGCGATTTCTCGCTTGTATTCGCTTCGCTTCTCGACGAAGATTTTCTCGAGAAATACGAGAAAGTGATGCAAATTGATCTTAACTTGGCGATTAAACTTTGCCGACTCGCAATACCGTATCTGATCGAAAGCAAAGGTGTAATTGTCAATGTATCAAGTGTTTCATCAAAGAAACCTGATATTGGCTTCCTGATTCATTCAGTAAGTAAAGCTGCCCTCGATATGGTGACGAAAAGTTTGGCGCTAGAATTTGGACCAAAAGGAATTCGCGTTAATTCTGTGAATCCAGGACTCATTGATACTCCTATCGCTCAAAAGTGTTCGCTAGATCCAAATGTTCTTGAGGAAACAAAAAGATCCTTTTCCGTTTTTCAGCGAGCTGGTGAAGCAGAGGAAGTAGCAAAAGCGGTCGCATTCTTGGCTTCGAATACTTCAAGCTTTGTTACGGGAACAAATGTCGTAGTTGACGGAGGTCATCTTTTGAAATGATTTCAAAATTTGCTTCTGAACTTGTTTTGTATTCACTTTCTTAAATGATTTTTGATTTGAATTTATTTTTAAATTAATTGAATTTTTGAAACATAAAACGTCTTTGTTATCTTTTCTCTTGCTATTTTTCTCCTTTGTTTTATTTTAATACAAGGCACCTAAAGGCACCTAAAGAATTTTCGAAGAAATATTTTCAAACTCAAGCGTATGAAATATATGTTTAGGAGAGGAATAAAGGAAGTCAATTTCTAGTTTAACTATTAATTTTTGGCTATATCTTTTAAATTATTAAAAATAAAAGCACTTTGACCCACAACTACAACGAATCAATTCTCATACCAATTGATTACCGCATTCGAGAGTTTTCACGATTCGTGCAAAGTGTTTCTACGGAAATAAACAAGTTTTTTATTCAAAAAATATGAATTTTGGAGTTAAAATCTGTTGCTTACTTCTTTTTTGAAGCAAATTAACATGAACTGTTAAAAAATTTGCGGGAAAAAATTTGAAAAATAGGCGCTTTTTGGGATTTCAATTGATTTCGACCCTTCAGTTTTGTAGCAAAAGTTCAATTTTTCAATTGATTTAAGTCCTTCATCCATCGACACCTAGAGTTTGAAGTTGTTTTTGATGACAAAGCTCGAATCCACTTTGGCGGATTTTCGCAATTGTCGAAAGATCTAAATGTTCAAAGCAACTTTTCTCAGATACTTTTACAAATGTTCCATTGTAAATAAACTTCACCTTCATGTTATAAATTCATCTTCACCTAAATTCACTTTTTATATGCCGAACTTTTATTCAAATTGAATTGTGGGAGGTAAAATTGATTTTAGAATTACTCAAACAATTAGCAACTTAAATTGTCAATAGCTCATTTTATCAGAATTATTTCAAAAGAAAATTTACTAAGTGAAATCATGATTTCTCGGGGAAATTAATTGCACGCCCACAACGGAAATCATAATTAAAAAAATGATTCATATTGATTGTCTACACCCGAACTTTCCTTAGACAGTTAAATGATAATAATTCGGCGCCTTTTAAAAAGTTTTAGGCAAAAATCAGTGACTTCTCTAGAAAATGACAACCTGTATTTTGAAAAAAAACTTTTTAAAATCATGCTAACTATACAATGCCAAAAATACAATTTTTATCGCTCTTTGCGCAAATATTTTCGCGATAATTAACATTGTTACAATCAAAGTACTTAAAATTTATCCGCTTTATTGTTTCAAAGTCGGTTTGCTTAATTAGCTTCACTCGAAAACAACCCTACAGTCCTACATAATATGCAAAAGCCTATTCAATCAGCTTCGAAGCACTTTCTCTAAGTGAAATTATTGTTTCGATGCATTGAATTAATTTTTACAAACTTATCCTTTTTCATGAAATTTGGTTAAACATCTGATTGAAAAATGATTGAAATTTGTGAATGCATAAAAGCGCTTTCGCTGCTCTTTATTCCGACTTTAGGTTTTTTAATATTCAAAGCAATAAAAATAAACGAAAAAATTAATGGCAAATGGATCGATTTCTTTGCTGCATTGATTAGCTTAAAGAGAACAAAACGACTAAACCAAAATCGGATTGAATTTTATGATTTCAAACGAGTAGACGATCCGTATAAAAGCGGTTTTCTGCCTTCCGATCACGAGTGGGATTTGGAAACTCCTGATTTCGTAAGTTTTTAACAGTAAACTTTGTTTGCATTCTCTTAAAGAAATTACCTTTGAACAGAGAAACGATGAACACATATTCTTGTTTGGTGTGAATTCAAAAGCTCAATTGTTAAAGGTTCTCATTTCGAAATCTAAAGAAGAAAATGGCAAAGTGGCGCTTAAAGCTGTACTTCATTTGAAGCTCGACCGAAATACAGTTTACACTTTGAATGAAGAATATTTGTTACCTGTGTCTGATTTAAAATCGAAAGAGTACAAGATCGGATCACTTTTTTTAGAAGTGTTGAATCCTTTTCGCAGATTTCGTCTTAAATTCAGAGGATATTTAAGAGAAGAAAAAAGCGATGAATTAGTTTACGTCCGTTTCCGATTACATTGGTTTTCGAATACATCCGTTTACGATCACAAATGTAGTTTTGAAACGCTTTTTGCAGCTCAACAATTCGCCAAAAACGGTTGCAAGTCATTTGAATTTGAGAATCGATTAGAGCAGTTCGGACAAATCAAAGGCACGGTTAACATAGAGAGTGAACCGCAAAAGCAAATACTTTTATGGGGAGCGCGAAGTAAAACATTCAACTCAAAGAATGTAAACTCTTCACGATTTTACGGAATCGCAAAGGTAATTTTTAAGTCATTAAGAAAAAATTTGAACATTAATTTAATTTGCAGAATGGTCACGGATTCAGTATCGGCTTTGTGCACGATAAGGAGAGGAACATAAAGTTTGGTTAAGATAATTCTTGAGCGCTTTTTAATGTTTATTACGTTTCAGATACATGTACGGTTTGGTCAAAGATATTAGTGGTGTTTTGCGAAAAGTAAAAAGAATCACACTACAAAATAGTGATTTAGAAAGTATTCCTGCCGAAAGTTTTGATTTTCTTATTGAGACTAAAGAAAATAACTTTAAAATCAATGTGAAAAGCGAGATCTCGAATCAAAATCTATCGAGAGATGCTACGATAGATGAAAGCGACGCCAAATGCATCGCATTTTATGAAGATTATGGAGAAGATTACTTCTCTCGAATAAAGAATAAAAACCACGCTTTCATCTATTCGGTCGCAAATGTAGCTGAAAAAAATTGTGAATTGGTTTTACCTTTGTCGGATAAGAAAGCTCAAAGCGTCATTATTTCGGGTGGTAAAGGATCGTCTCTTGCTTCTTTAACAACTTTGAGTAAAATTTTAAACGAAAAGTTCAAAGTTCCGAGAGGATTAATTGTAACTTCGAATGCATACGATTTATTGCTTGAGGAAAATGAAGATTTGAAAAAAGCTATTGACAATTTGCAACAACTTGCCTGGTAAGTAATCGATGTATTTCGAAATTTTGAACTTTTCACTTTCTCAGGTCTCGAAAATGTGACCTCAAATTTGAATGCGAACAAGTTGTTAATTTGATTTCAAATTATCAAATGCCAGAAAGGGTTCAAGCTGCAATTGCGCAACATTTAGATCGTGTTTATGGTAATCTGGTTTCCGAAAAAAGTTTTGCTGTGCGATCTTCTGCTGTTGGTGAAGATTCAGAAGAAATGTCAGGAGCAGGACAATTAACCACATTTCTTGGTGTGAAAGGCAAAGAGAATATTTCAAAAGCAGTGATAAAGTGTTGGGCTTCGCAATTTGGATTTAACTACACCGAATACAAAAGGGGCTACGGACAATTGATTAACAACAAAATGGCGATTGTAATTCTAGAAATGGTTGATTGTGATACTGCGGGCGTTGTTTTTACTTGTAATCCACTAAATGGCGACGAGCGACAAATTGTTATCACAGCTAACTATGGATTAGGCGAGAGCGTGGTTTCCGCTTCTGCTGAACCCGACACGATCAGAGTCAAGATCAACGTTAAAAGCAATGATTTAAATGATAAAAGAACTGTCGATGGTATCGAAAGCATTGAAGTCGGTCGTAAAGAGAAATTCATTAAGGTGAACGAAGAAGGTGGAACTGTTGAAATGAATAGAAATAGCAGTGAGAAATGCTGTTTAGATACGAATGACATAATGAAACTAGCAGAAGTGTGTTTGCACGTTCACGCATATTACGGAAACTCACGAGACATTGAATGGGGTATAAAGGATGGTGAAATTTGGTTGCTGCAATCAAGACCAATAACAAGTTTAGATCATTCTTACACTGAATGGGAAATTACGCACGACATTGGCCATGGATTTCAGCGTGAAAATGAATTTTTTACTCGAATTCATTGGAATGAAAATTTTCCTGGTGCAACGTCACCATTGACTATGTCAACGTTTATAAAAATGCTCGATGAGTATTTTCAGGTACGAAAATGTATCTTCATATTTCTCCCTAATATTTCATTTGTAGCAAACATTAAATAAACTTTATGGACGAGATCCGCATCATCCTGAAAACTTTTGTCCTTATATATCAAAATGTTTGGTACCATTTTACAGTCAAGTGTTTATGAATTATGGAGAAGTAAGCAATTGTTGATTAATTCAAAATCTCACTTTTTTTGCAAAGATCACTCTTCGAGATCGATCAAATAAATTTGAGATGATTTCGTTTGCCGGTAAAATAATTGAAGACGAGGAGCTTTTCAGTGATATGGCGAGAAGAGATAAAGAATTCGGTCATTCTTTGCTTCTGCGAGCTTTATGCCAATTAATCTACAATTTAACAATGAATAGAACTCTAGTTAATCGTACACGTAAAACTTTGGAGAGCATGACTTTGTTCCCAAACAAGCAAACTGAATCTTCTTCCGAACTGTTTGATGAAATTAAAGCAACAGCTCGTCACGGATTCAATTTAGTATTCAAATTTTTTCAATTTTTTTTTGAATTTTTTCAATATCTTGCATTAAAACCTCTTATCAGGTACTTGGCGCTCACTCGCGAGTTACAACGGCCGCAACAATGTTAACGGGTATAATTCTTAATGCTTTATACGATGGAAAAGGTAATTTTTTGTTCACCAATGTGATAAACAATTTAATCAATTGAGAAATTTACAGTTGAATATGAAGATGTGTTTCACGATTTCGGAAAAATTCTTTCAACTTGCAGTGGAACATTAAGCGCCGAAGTGCCTAAAATGCTTCGCGAGATAGCTCGATCGATCGAAAATCATGCTGAATTCAGCGAAATGAACGATGAAGAAGCATTGAAATATTTGCTTTCAGAAAAAAATGAAGCTTCAAAAAAGTTTGTCCATTTCTTAAAAAGACACGGATGCAGGGGCATGCGAGAGCTCGACTACGCTGTTCTTCAATGGGGCGATGAACCTATTAAGTTGGTGCATTTGCTCAAGGTGCTTAGTAGCTGAGGTTAAAAGAACTCTTCACAATTTTTCATTCAACAGACTTTTCGGCAAAATGAACTCAAGGAGGAAGCATCAAAAGTTTTGTCTGTTTCGGAAGTTTTGTCCACTTTAAAAACAAAGCCAAGCTTTTTGAAGAGATTATCACTGCGATGGTTTTTACTACCACTCGCGTTTCGCAATATCCGTTTACGAGAAGAGTCGAAATCAACTCTCGCTTTTTATGCGAGCAAATATCGAGAAGCATTTTGGAATTTGGCGAAAAAAATTTCTTACGAAGAAGGAAAACTACCTGATCCTGAATTAATGTTTTACTTAACTTACGCTGAAATAGATTCATTAATTAAGGAACGAAATGCTTCGCTAGTGATGAAAGCTAAACGTCGACGTAATATGCACAGTAAACTAGACAAATTACTGTTTGATGATATCGTGAAAGACTGGGAAGTGAAGCCGTTAAATGCGAGTTATTTTTAAAATTATTTTTACCTTAACCTGATATGATTTTTAACCTTTTTTAGGCTGAACAATCGATTGATGTTTCAAAGTTGAGTGGTGCTCTGACAGTGAAAGGAACTGCTGTCACACACTTGAGTGTAAAAGGAAGATTATTTGTGGCACATTCTCTAGAAGATGCTAAGGACTTGAAGGTTTTTCGTTTATTTTAATCCCTCGAAGGCAATTGTTTTTCATTTTTAGAATGGAGATATTCTACTGACTCATACAACTGACATTGGATGGAGTCCTTACTTTCCTAAGCTAAGTGGCATTGTTACGGAGATGGGAGGGCTCAATTCACATGGAGCTGTTATCGCGCGAGAATTTGGATTACCATGCCTCATCGCTATCTCTAACGGTTGTGAATTGTTCAAAACAGGGGACGTCGTTTATATAAATGGGGAAAATGGAACAATAACTAGGCTTGAGGAATAAAAGATT
>NCKU01004044.1:0-13278 GCA_003675995.1 Dinothrombium tinctorium | reverse complement strand
CATAAAAGCGATGAGTTATGAGTAAATTCAGAGCCGAAAGTCATTTTTGACTGTAGCAAAGTATAAATGTGATTCAAAATTTGACTATATAATTTGATTCGCAAGCAATGCGCTCATTTTTGTCAAAATATATTTTAATATTGAAATTATGATTTTAACTTTTTTAAATCGGCAACATGGATGTGGATATGAAATTCTTCCGTTTCTCTCTCTTTTAAACGTTTGATCACAAATTATTTAAATCGCATCGCAAAAATTTTCTGAAATTATTTATATTTACAAAATTCAATTTCAAGTTATTTGAATACATTTCAATTAAAATCAATAACCAAGAAACTAAGGCAAAACTCACTAGCAATTAAAAAGCTTTTAAATGCAATGTATTCATTTTTACTAATTTTTGAATAGAGTGAAAGGATTTTTTCATATTAGAGCTTTAGTTCATATCTCACAAATGGTTGATTAAAAATATTTTCGTTAATTTTTATTGGTCTTATCTTATTCACACTAATTTTTCACACATTTATTTACATTTTTGTAATTTTTTAACTTTTTTACTTCTCATGCGCCTTTTTTAATTAAACATTTTCGGATAAACCCAATTTGTGAAAAAGTATGAAAAATAAAATTTTAAAATTTGTTGATTCACAGTAGAATAAATTTGCATTAGGAAATTAAATTTTTAAAGAATGAAAGACATTTATGAAAAAAATATGAAAAAGTTAAAAGTTAAAAAAAATTAGCGCTTAACAAAAGGTCTCAAAAACTTTAGAGCCAAACTTACCTAGACGAGATTAGGCATTTAGCATTTTAGCGACAGTAATCCCTTTTTAAAACTAAATTCTAGTTATTTATGGAGATTATGAAAGATAGTGATTATTGGTTGCTTGAGTTCTTTCATATTTAATTTTACATTCTTCTTAAAATTCGAGTACTAAATATTATCTCTCAAAGTTGTGAAATTAAGAACATGAATTATTTATCGTATTATGTGAGTATGGTCTTTCTTCTTAGAGGGCTTATCATCTACCCAGTATGTTCTTATCTTTATTCATATTTTTTAGTTATAGCTTTATTAAAAGTTTTTATTTTTCATTAAATGTTAAGGGAATTGATAACTCAAAACCTTCCTTTAATCATTAAGCAGGGATTACTATGCGGAAAATGATATTTCTATTATCCTATTTCTCTTTTATTATTTTTTGAAGTTTTTAGCGAAATTTGAAGCACACTAAAAATTTGATTGACTGTTTATTACTGCACGTTATCTACATGTAAACTTTATAGAGTCTTGTCAGTTGTATTGCTCACATCCTTTTCGATGCTTAAATCTTGAAATAAAAAAGAATAATTAATATGTGAATGTAAGTTTAGTATCCATTCTCCGATCTGAATTACTTATTTCGTTAAATTAGATCTCCTTAAAGAACTCAATCATTAAATCTCCATAGAGACAGACGAACAGAGAGTTAAAAAGTGCGAAAAATAAAAGCGAATAAATTAATGACTTTCGAAATTTTATATGCTTTAAATATCTAAACTTTAGTATTTCAGATCAACTAACTTAGAAATGAAAGAATCAGTTCGATATTTTGAAAATTTATATTGAAAAACATTTGTTCCTTTATTTCTTTACGTAATATGTTTTGAACTTTTTGAAAGATTTTTTCTCATTTTTCATTATTACATAAATTTCTTATTTCGAAGTAAAATGATTGAGTTTAAGAAAAAGATTTACGTATTGATGAAGAACTTTGCTTTGTCATGAATGTGTTAAAGTATTTTATTTGACTTTCGAAGCGCACCAAATATATCAATTTAAAAAATTCTAGATTTTAACAAGACGCATATTACTATTGCAACCGCGCGTCTTTCATTCATTTTGAAGTAAAGGTCTGTATCAAAACCCATACCTACTCTTTCTTATTCCCACTGAATTCGTCCTTATTCCTTGCCATTCACACTGTGATTAAAAAATCGTTATCAGTTGTCGGGCGTAACAAAGTTTGGTAAAAATACGAGCGACAAATCTTAACGGTGAGGGCAATTTTATTTTTGCTGATCTCAGCAGGACAGTCAGCCGATCTAGATTTTGTGAATCAACTATTTTTCATTTGCGCTCATATATTCTCATTCCTTCCAACTCCCATTCCCGTCCTATTTCGACATCTATTTTTAAAGTAATTTGAGTTTCACATGCAAAAATATGAACTTTGTTTCTTCATTCAAAAAAAGTAGATTATGGTCGACTTCTTGATCTAAAATATAATTATGATTATTGTTCACAACGTAAAATGATTGCTTCCTTTAACAAATTTATTATTTTTGAGCGTTTTAGCATTTTATTCCAAAATCTACTTTATTGGATCATTCAATTCAAGAAATTATCTGAGTTCTGATTTTTTGAAAGATTCTTAAAAAAATGTTTTAACGAAATTGTATAAATTTCATGTAATTAGATTTACCATTAAAGCATTGAAGATCCGTAATTTCCCCTTAAATTAGTCGTAATTGACATCTCGAAAAAGTTTTCAATTAAAAACGTGCCACTTGGTACGAGAATGAAAGTTATCTATCATAATGATCGCATTATTATCGCTTATAGGCGATAATCACAAATCAATTTTTCATTTTAAACAAGTTTGTGTAAATGTATTAAGCATGCTTGTGTAAAATGGAAGACTCTCAAGTTGAACCTAATTAATTTGTTTTCAAAAACATTTTAGATGCGTAAAAGTCTAATTAAAGAAGATAATTAAATTTTATTAAATTTGAAGGCAAAATTTTAACTTTATTAATCTTTTTTGAACAAATGATGACAATGATACATAATTGAAATCGTTAATTATGATAAGAATTTATAATCATTAACTACGACAAAGATATCGACTGAGTTAAGCGCAATAAGGAAAGATAGTATAGAATATAAAGTTTGCAAGTGTTTTGAGTTTACTCCTTCGAAGCAAACTACAGCTTAAACTGGCTAAAGTTAAAGTCCTATCTTAGCGAATAATAAAATTTACGCCAGCTTAGTGAATCATGATTGAAGTTTCATATTTAGATGAGGGCGTACATCGAACATATCATTTTAAATGAAAAAAAAATTGAGTTCTTAAATTTTCTCTTCAATAAACATATTTGATTTTGATTTGTAGAAAAATTTTGTGCTTTCAGAGAGAAACTTCTCTTCTATCTGCCTTATAAACCTCTGCCTTGTGAAAGAGAGCCTAAGCTGTGAAAATAATTCCCATAAAGACTTCTGTAAATTTCTATATTTCTGAATATATCAAGTGATGGCATATTCATATCATTCAAATTAGTGTGCCAGTTAGAATAAGGAAATACATAATGAAGCCTTTGTAATGGCTGCTCTATGAAACTCAAATCATCACTTTTCAAACGATCCATTCGTTCTTCTTCATTCAGAGAGAAAGGAAACGAAAGAAATAAATGAATTTATTGAGTGAGAAACTTAGTGTGAGCACCATACCTTTCTTAAGCACTTCAATGGCATTCTCAACCGTACCACAAACGCGGAGAAACGCAGAAAGTACATACAAACCAAGTGCCTTGTTTTCCGTGTTTTCAATCTTGTTCCACAATTCGAGCTCATTTTCTTTCTCTGGCGCCCGAATTAACAATTTTCTCTGCTTCGGCTCCATTTCGACCTCCACCGCTAATAATTTTAATTTTATTTCAACTTTAACATCGAATTTTAATGTTTTTTGGCGCTCACCTTCAGCTCTTTTCCTTTTTAAAGTCTTTGGCACCGGCTCAGGCGGAACTCGGTTGTTTGCCCTGTCTTCATCTTGTGCGCGTCTCAGTTTTACTTGCTCGGCCATAATTTTTTGACGAGCACTAGTCAAAGTGCAAGGCTCACATTCACAGTCTTTATATTTACACCAGCTTTTGTGACCTTTTTAAAAAATACTCAAAATATTATTGATGCCTGCAAAAATCGCAACTTGAAAACTATCAACAGACTTGGTAATAGTTTTCGTGAATTATAGCAACGATAGATTTAAATGTCATTAACACTAAGCAATAATTTCGATGTTTATTTGGATATTTTCCGATTGAAGTTTTTTTTTCTCGTCTGATTATTATTTTAATTGAAATAAAGCAAATCAAACGTTTTGAGCAGCTAGAACAACTGCAAAACTTCGAGGCAAAGTAAGAGGTTTAACGCTCGATTTTGCTTATTTGACATAATCGACTATCAATAAACGATGATACATCAATCGCTTTATCGTCAAAATTTTCTCCTTTAGAAAACCTATTGCTTTCATAATTTACTCTATCAAATGCTGTTGAAAATAAATAAACTTGTCAATAAATAAACTTTTTTCTGATGAATTGAATTTTTAGTTAGGAAATAATTAAAACTAATTTTTGTGTAAACAAGTCAGTTGTTTAAAGAGTATTTGAAGTTGAAAGCAAAAAGTTTGCTACAACAGCTATTAAATCGCAACTAATGATTTTGTCTCAAGTTCTCTTTTGCCATTTAAGTTAAAAATAAGTTTTGCCGTTTAAGTTAAACTTTAACTTACCTTTCACATTGTTATATAGATTGTGATTGCGACACCGGGCGCATTGCGGTGTGCGAAGCCGAGTACCGTTGCTTTGATTAAGCGAATTGGACTGGTTCGCATTAGCTGGCGAAGTAGGAGGCGAGGATGTGGTCGAGGTTGGTGAATTACAAGCTTTCTTCTCATTTTTGGTATCAACAGTTTCCATTTTCGAATGTCGCTTTTTAAACGGCCATTCGTTTGGATGCTGATTGATAAGCGAACACATTTACACTGAAAATTTTTTATTAAACGTCTCAAATTATATATTCGAGTAAAAGTTTAGTTTGAGTTTAATCTTAAAAAACTTTTTCGGATCTCAATGTGTACGAACACGTTACTATGGATATAATTTAACTGAGAGTGCCCAAAGCGAAAGGATTGGCTGCAAAGTGGGCAAATGTTTCATCCGTAAACAAGGCGATGCGTAGTTCCGAACGCCTATTCGGTACGCGGTGAATAACTGAACTTTGTTCAATCTGTGAAGCAAAACGTATTCAATGCTTTGTGTAAGAAGTTTGTTTCTTTTTTAAACACTTATTGTTGCTTAAGTTAGCGATTTTTAAACAAAAAAAAACATTCGATGCAATCTGAGAGCTTAAAATGCAATAAACTTGAGTTTACATCTACACTTTTAAAACTTTTTTAAATTTGTAACTTTATATCATTTAACATCTTTATTTCTGTCTGCGAAAAAAGTGTTTATCTCTGCAAAGAATTGTGTTCAAAAACTTTGTATTTTATTTTTAATTAACATAATTCGACTTTTTTAAATTATAAGTTGTAAAAAGCGAATTTTACCGAATGAAGAAATTTAACCTTAAATGTCTAAAAGCATGAAACTTTTGATAGCTAAAAATTGATCTTTACCAGAGAAAATGCTGTTTAAAACTTTGCAATTTATTATTGAATTGAACTTTTTATCACTTCACTTTGAAATTTGCAAGTTACTATAGCTGAAAAGAGTCGATTACACTAATTGATGCTAGTCTGCAGTTAAAGAATGATTACTTTGTTTTTTTAACTAATTTTTTTATATTAATATTTTGTCTTTAGTTTTTGATTTTGAATAGGAAGAGAGATCTGAAAAATTAAGTCAATAAAAGCTTCAAACTAAAACGTTAGCGAAACGTGCCAGATGGGTTAAAAGTTGTGCACTCTGTTCACTTGAAAAGAAACCATTTCACTCTGCATTTACATTATTTTGCTTTATTTTTAAATGAACATAGAGTACTTTACTTGAAAGCTTAAATAAAAATTGCATAAAATTATTTATGCACTATTTTTGCGATTCATTTAACGTTTGTTGCTTAATAAACGAACTTCAATTTTGTTGCTACTATGCGCTACAATGTAAGTTATACTTCTAAAAACAATTGTTAATTATGATGCGGTAATGGGTCAAAATGTTAATAAAGAATGCAAAGATATTAAATTCTTTTATTGTGAAAGTAATAAATATTCACTGCATGTGATGTTTTCGTAACATTTCACTTTATTGCTTACGAGCTAAATTAGAAACAAGCCAAATTCTGTTTGCAAAATTCCGCTTAGAAAAACATTTCAAATTTACCGATGCGAAACTGTTTTAGTTTATTGAACATCAGCTTAAACAGCAATTAAAATCATGGACAAACTAAAATTAGCAATTATAAATTACAAAATTAATTGCAGGAAAACAACGGCAAAGTCTTTTTTTGAAAACATCTATCTAGTCAAAATATCTTTTATATTCAACCAACTTTTTAGTAAAACAAAAAAGCAGCAATTAAGCCAAACATGTAATAATAATTCAGTTAAACAGACTTTAAAGAAACATAATTCAAAACTGTAAAAACAAACGAAATCAATAAATATTTAGACAACCGTTACATTCATTTTGGTCGTTGTCCGAGCTACTAACCAATTGGCTTTTTAGATCACAAAGTTGATTTTACTTGAGATTGACTATCTCCGCTAAACAAAATGGAAAATGGACTATGCATTAAATAGAACCTGCTACATTTCGTACTCAGAGATTCGCTCAGTAAATACATTTTTTAAGAACACTTTAATCACAATATTTAACATCGAGAGCAGAATACTTTCTCTACAATCTTATCTTCATCAGACTCATTAAGTTATCCTTTTTATACCTTTAAACTTTTCTTTACAAATGACTTAAAGATGACTTAACTCTATAAATTTGCAATTCCCGTTATTGAGTTGTGGTAATCAGATTTTAAACCCTCACTGGCTTTAAAATGCGGGACCCTCTTCTAGTGCTTCCAGCCTTTGGATAATAATCTACCTTGTCATTTCAAGTTATCGGCACTTTTTTTTGAAGAATTTCTGCGAAGCAAACAGGATTTTTTGCAAAATAAAGTTGATTATTGTTGAACAAAAATTATGTAAGTTATAACACGTAAAAAATTTCCTTCAACTAAAAGAAATCGCTTAAAAAATTAAATTAACTTTTTTAAATTTGCACTAAAATTTCAAAAGAGAAATAAAATAAAAAATAAATAAGCGCTAGCATAATTGAGGATCTTGTTTTTTTATAGTTAAGTGAAGAGAATTTGCCACTTGTCAATTTGTCAATTTGCCACGGCTGGTGGGAACCCCAAATGGTACTAGTATTACATCACCCTTGTGACGAGTTTTCTATCCTTAGCTGTGCTCGTTTGGGTGAAATTTTTCTCTTTTAAACATCGAACAACAAGCAAACAATTGTTTTTAAAAAGGCCTCCCTACTTGGCTAACAATGTTAATGTTAATTGCAAATTTAAGAGAATTAAGCTCCATTTTCCGACAACTCTATAAACAGACCTTTGCCTTATTTGCCCTCTCTGAGCAATATTTGTAAAATATTCATTCGCATTTTTGCGCTTTGAGGATAAAGCAAAAGAATCAAACGTTTGGCGATTTTTATATCGACTGTTGTTTGATTATTTTTTCACCTCGTTTAAATCCGACGAGAAAATTGTAAAAGAGAAAAAAGCTTCTTTTACATTTGCATTCACTTAAAAGTTTTAAAGCATTTAAATTAACGAGTGAATAATGTTCGTACAAATATTAGTAAGTAGTTAAATTACTTTCAAATGAATTAATTTAATTGCCAAATTTAATTAAGCTACTCGCAAATGAATGCAAAGAAAAGCATTTGAACAATTTTTACACCTCTCGAATGCTTTTAATTAAATATGCAACAGTTGTTTGAATTCATTTCAATTGCACTCGCAATTAAATTTTATTAGTTTTGTGAATTCAAATATTTGAAGAAATAATCTTCACTTCGAAAAGCGTAATTCATTTTATAAAGAATCAGTTGTAGTATTTTATTTCAAACAAATAAATCATTTCTCGCTTAAAACACGAAATCTAAACATAATTCATCCCATTTTTAAGTGGCTTGCATTTTGTCGAAACTGCGTATGCAAATTAGCATTCATAAGATAATTTAATCTGCTTCGCTGCTTGAAGTATAGTTAAGAACAATAAGATAACTAAAAAATTAAATTGAATATTTACTGTTCGTGCTCAATTGATTTATAAGATTATTGAGCTTTAATCAATTGGCGCTTGAGAGAAGGAATAATTTTTGCCATAAATTAGGATCACATTTAGCATCGCTTAATTTCAACACATAAACAGCAGTGATGTCCAAAGTACAAAAAACATTTAATGTTCATTGAACATAGCTTACTATCTATTGAATTTAATTTTTTTTATCTAGCCTCGTTAGTTTTACTTTTGAATCGATTGCGAAAAGAAATGAAAGAAAAACAAATTTCTTTGTTACAACAATTACATTTGTTGTTAACATTTTGAGCGAAATTTAAAATCGAGTGAAACTGTTATTACAGATGGTTTACTCGAATACAGATGTAAAATTCAAAGTTTGAGAGCAATAATTACAATTTACTGCGGTTTTCTCAGTCGAAAGTTTTTGACATTTACTACTATTTATTTTACGTCTTTTTTAATGTTTATAAATAATTGTTTGCACTCTTTATTCGTACTCATAAAATAAATTTTCAAAAAAAGAAAACATTCCAAAAGTTAAAAAAGTTTGTTAAAGTAAACGAAATTTAAATTTTCTTCATCGTTTTTCTAGAATTAGTTTTTTAAAGAAGAATTCAACAATTTATAATTTCAAAGCGACTGTTTTTATATGCAAACATGATGATAAAAAAATTTCACACTTCAAAGAGTTGTAATTTTGTTTAGTTGTTGACAGCAACAATCAATGCTTAATGAATTTAGTGTGAGCGTTCGTTAAGCATTCGCTTGTTTGAAAGAAGCAGTTCGCTCCCAAAAGGTGTTCGGCTATTGAAAAAAGTTTTCTTTATTTTCGGGCGAAAAAATCAAGAACTGTAAGCTATTTTTGAATTCATTCATCTCATAGAATTTGTGTTTTTAGCGAAAGTTAAAGGAATAAGCATTTCGAAAATCAAAACTTTTTTCTCTGCGTTCATTATTATAAACTAAAAAATTCAAGTTTTAAAAGCAAATATTTCGTTAAATTGGTTAGACAATGAAGAAACTAACGATTGTCCTGACTTCGTCTTTTCTTATTTCTCAGTGGAACAAAATTGAAGGAGGGTATCACTCGCTCATAAAAATTAAAGTAAATTACGAAGAAAGAAAGTAAATAATGACAAAGATAACTGACAGTTAATGCTATGATCTCGATTAGATTGTAATTTAAGAAAATGTCTGGCATTTACGCCGATACTTGAAAAAGACATAAACAGTAAGCAACAAGTAAAGAAAAACTAATGAATAGAGAAAAAGCAGACAGTGAAAAAAACGTTCTAAAGTGTTTTTGTGAAGATATTTAAAAGTATAAAAATGTTCTGCATGAAAACTAACGGGCGAGAATGAAATTAATAATTTTTTAAAGTTTACTTGATATGAAAACAATTCTTAATTATAATCAAATTAACTCATTTCAATATTAAAAATTAGTTTAGTATTGCTATTTCGGAAATAGATGATAATGGGAGAACCTTAAAAATTTTTTAATAAAGGTATTGTGATGGGAATGGAATTCGTTGTAATAGTCTGCACATTTTTATTTTATTATATTTATTCTAGTTATTGTGGTTTAAATAGTTCGCCGAATCATAGGTTAAAATCGTGGATCGGGTTAACGGGTTTGATGGAAAACGACGGGCTGGGACAGCACAAGACAGCCCAATGGCTTACAGGATACGGCCGGGTTTGGGATTTCTATTTTCATCCCGTTTCCCTCCTATCATATAGCAATATATATAATTTTGAAGCTCAGAATTAGTATTTTGCGATTTTGTTGAAGCTAGGCGATAACTTAAGAACAGTTGAGACGAGAGTAAAAGTAATAAACAATGGAGTTAGTTGAGACCGTAAAGCTTTTTATTTATATCCTCGGTCTCTATAAATTATTTTCTCTGTTTAATTGTTAAAATAAAAATAATATCACAGGTGTTAATCAACACTTCAGAATTTTGCAAATTTTCATTATTTTAAACAACAATCTATGATTTATTCATAATGATTTTTCACTGTTTTATAGATAAATTATAATTTAAAATTCATGCTTTGGTGTCTATATGCTCTTTAAAAATTAATTTAATCTAAATCACTATTTTGAAAATACTTTCATTTTTTGCCGATATTTCAAAATTTATTTATTTTGAAATTGAAATTTGAGCTAAATTCTTGATTAGATTTACTAAGAAGTTAAAAACCAAAACACATTCAAAGGCACATCTGAATTTAAAACGGACTGTTTTTTCGATTTTCCTCATAAATTCAGAGGTGATTTTCTTTTGCTCAAAAGTAAACACTTTGCTTTATTTGTGCCTTTACACAATTGAATCAATGAAGAATTAAATGCTATGCTGTCAAGGTATCACAAAAATTCACAATTAGATAAAAATATGTTGTAAAGCGCAAAACGAGATTTATTCACGTTTTAAATTGCATATAGATTCTCTTTTAAAATTTATATTTTCATTTTTCTTATTTCATTCATAGCATCCGGTCTAAATGCCTTTTACATTACTCGAGTTTTCCCATTAGTTTTTGTTTTCAGTTAACAGATCACTTTTTATGAATCGAAAACAACAATATTACTCAGATTTCGTTTCATCACTATAAATCAATTTTAACAACTTTAATGCAATGCTTAAACTTTTTCTTATAGTACATAAAACATAAGAATAGCAACTGAATTCGACGAATTAGTAAAAGAGCAAACCAAATCTATAAATCCATTAATTCAAAAGTATTTTGTTGTAAATTTAGTTTGAATGCGATCTGTTTTATTTAACTTCAATACATGTAAATACTCCTTTCATCTTCTTAGAATTTACACTCGACACTGCTTGCTCTCTTGCTTTTACTAACTTTTTATTTCACATTTCTAAAAAACAAAGGAAGAAAAGAATGAAGCACTAACTTTCTATATTCTTTGTTGCTAGAGTTTTGAATAAAATTAGCAAATCGAATGAGCCATCGAAATGAATGGACATCATGTTTTACACCTTTTTTATAATTTTTAGCAAACTCAAGTAAAAATTTTTCTTTCCTCAATTTATTCTTATGTTTCATATTTAATAAAGAATAGAATAAAAAATGTAAATTGTAATTGTTATCTAAGTAAACTTTTTGTTGATTTTCATAAATAAAATAAAATAAAACCCCTTTCAAGCTCGAGCCAGATTTGAAATAAATTAAATTTATGAACATAGAGTATTCTTAGAATTAGAGATAAGTGAAAGAAGTATTAAGTCTTAAAACTCTCAAATGAATAATTTTAATTGATAGCCTTAATTAATTTACTTGAAAGTGTATGCATGAATAGCAATCGAAAAAACTTTACTTTTCTAAAAATTCTTTTAATTAAACACACAATGATTGTGTGAATTCATTTGCGCTGCACTTGCACTAGTAATTAAACTTTATTAGCTCCATAAATTAAAATATTTGTAGAAAATAGTTTTCAATTCAAAAAGACAAAATTCAATTTGAAATAAACGTTGGGAGTGTAATTAAAGTGATGAATGCTCAAAATAACCAACTTGATTCTCTCGTTTAAAGAGACGCTCAAATGAGGTCAAAAGAGGCTAAAAAGCTTGAGATAAGTGTAAAAATCACATTTAAAAACGAATTTACGCAATTGAAAAGGATTATAACAAATATTAAGCGTAAAGCGAATTGCTATTGTTCGTTCTCGCCGCTTGTGTTGCTTTGTTTTCATCAAATAAGTTACGAACAGCTCGACGGAGCAATTGTTTTCTCTTCTACATGCTGAGTGCGATTCACCGCAATAAATAAAGATGTAACTGTTATTACAGATGCTTCATTTCAATTGAAATGCTTAAATTCTCATTTTGGGGACAATAATTACAATTTACAGCATTTTCGAAGTCGAAAGTTTTTGACATTTATTACAACCTCATCTTATAAGCTTTCTTTGCTTTAACGTTCTCGACATAATTTCTACTTTTACTGTACGCTATCTCCTTTCTCTCTATCATTACTTCTCTCTTTAACCCTTTTTTCTCTCAATTTGAACAAAAACAAACTAAAATAATAATAATAATAAATAATAAATAAAAATATGACTGAATTTAAAAACTCGTATTTAGCGTAATTTTAAAAAATATCGTTGAAAAAGTTGGTGAGTTGGTAGGCGGATTTTCACAAGCTTCTCTTTCTGAGAATTGCTTCTTTTGAAATCAACAAAATGGCAACGAACACATTTTTCGATTGAGCAATTAATGAAATGAAAGTGAATCGAAATGTTGCTTCTAAAATAAAATAAAATTCAAAAAATGATTGCAACAAAAAAAGAGAAGAAACGAAAGCTAATTAAGAGAGAGGTCAATGAAAGTTGAGTAAATAAACAATTAAGACGTCTTTATTGCTAAATATTTTCAGATATTTAAAAGTGAAATAAGATTATTTTGCATGTAAATCGAGGGATTAAAAATTGAATTTATGCTCGATTCTACTTCTTATTTTATATGCTTACGGCGAGTTCTTGTTGTGAACAAATTTATGAACGGCTTGTTACTTCTTTATTTCAAATGTCTGATGTGAAAAATCTTTTCTTTTAATATTTAGCTACATAAAATATGAGATACATGTTTAATTACTTTAATGTTTTCAATTTAACATCTTGAAGCCTTAAATTTCTGCTATCACGATGATCGTTTTAAAATATTGTCAATTTTTGCTTCTTAATGTTGAAACTTTTTTTGTGAATTCAACAAAAATTTCCGCGTTGATTTTAAAATTAATCCTTTTGCATGAAGTAAGTATTGCATTTTTATTCCTATGAAACTCTTCTTTTCAAGCATTTTCATAAAAAAATCGAGTTTGATTCGCTAACTTTAAGTGAAATTATATAAAAATAATCCGTTGAAATAGGAAATTAATTTTGTTCGTGTAACATTAGTTCACAATTATTTCATAACTTAAGGAGCGTGAATCATCATTAAGATGATAACTTATAAACGCGTGTATGTCTAACATGTGTCACAAAATTGGTGAGAATGATTACTATTTTTTATTTTCCCTTCAGATAATGTTTTGCGGTTTTTCACTTTGCTCATTAAAGTTTTACACGTAATAATAAATCTTTTTTTAATCTAAAAGCCGTTTTTTCAAATTAAACAATTGAATACTTTTATGCAAAAAGGGGACATCGACTTTCTTTAAATGACTCGCGATTTCTTCA
>NCKU01004043.1:0-13279 GCA_003675995.1 Dinothrombium tinctorium | reverse complement strand
TTGTTTATTATAATTTTTGTTCGCTGCACTTGCACCCTATCTTGTCATTTAAATT
Organism: Dinothrombium tinctorium; assembly: GCA_003675995.1. NCBI lineage: Eukaryota > Metazoa > Arthropoda > Arachnida > Trombidiformes > Trombidiidae > Dinothrombium > Dinothrombium tinctorium. Next base: position 13,224 of record NCKU01004043.1, on the reverse strand, counting down.
GAAATGCAATAAATCAGCTTTAACGACGCCTTTAAATTGCAGTGTTTCGAGAATCATCATAATTTAGTTTACAAGCGGAACAATATTGAATATTCTGAATTTGAAGAGCAATTGTTGCAATGAAAGCTTCCTTGATTAAATGCGCTGTTGCAATTCTTCTTGCAGCTTGCTGCGTTGAGGCTAAAATTCGTAAGTTTAATAAATTTTTTTTTAAACTTCTTTTTTTCAAATAAATTTAAAAAATTTTCATTTCTTTCGATTAAAAATAAAAGCGCGTGCATACCGTGTTAGTGTTCACTTGGGTGGAAAGAGATTCGGTCCGTTTGATGGCGAATTAAAGCTGAATTTGATTGGTAACGGATTCAAATATCCCATTGCTCTTAGTCATCAGTAAGTGTGTCGCTTCTCTCGAGTTTATTTTCGAAAATTATTTCACTTTTACCATCAAATAGGCCCGAGAGATTGGAATACAACACCGTCAAGTCATACTCTATTGCAGCTCCTTACGAAATCGACCAAATCAGCCAAGTCTCTATTTACCTATCTGTAAGGTCTTCGTTCAGCTCTATTTTCAAGAAAAAGAAGATATACATCACACAGGTTGTGTTGGAACCTGTCTACCTTGACAATAATTCGTAAGTTTTTATTTTATTTTATTTTATTTTTGTTTATTATTTCTTCAAAATTAAGTGCGCTTCAAGTTGCGATTAAAGCAGAAAATATTTTGATTAAGATCGTAACTGTGCTCGCGTATAATCTCATCTCGTGAATAAACGAAAGCTCAAAAGCTGAAACGATTGAAATCATACTGAAGACGTTTAAGCGACGGAAAGTTTTCAAAATAGTTTATTTTAATTTATTATCATTAAGATTGAAAAACATATGCACAACAATTCAAACTTCGCTTCAAACTTCGAACAAATTGATAGCTGACATTCAGCAATTCAATTCGATTCGTATTCAAATTGAATTTTTTTCACAATAAAATTTATATTATTTCTACTTTAACAGCAACCTTAAGAAAAACACTCGACGTTTTTGTCCGGTGAAATCCGCCGAAGGCATCGAATCATCTGAAGAGGGAATCTTCCGAGTGAACTGTTAAATCAAAATGAGCATTCGTGCTGAAAATTATCAAATTCAAAAGATTTGTGAAAATTTTTAACAAAATTTAAAAAATGAGAATGTTACGAAATTCAAATAAAAAATAAGTTCCTAAAAATTAGTTTTTTAACCTCAACATTAAAAGCCTTAAGAACGCAAAAATATAATAAATGTGAATGGACTTCGCGATGTATTTAGGTTCTAGAAAGCAAAATGGCACAGTTGGCAAAATACAAGTCCATGACACAGTAAATTAAACTCATATTCGAGTGAAGGATCTAAATCATTTCCGATAACATTTTTAAGTCGCATTGAATATTGTATTCGTATATTTAAAGACATTTTGATTTTTACCATCTATTTCCATACGAAACTCAACAAAATAGGTTATAGGGTTTGGCCTACCAACATTATTTCTGTCTTCATAATCATAATCAAAAATATTTCATAAAGAAAGTTAGTTCTGTAGGACTATTTTTAATCCATTTTTTAATGTATGAATTCATGTCAAAGCACAAATTTTTTGTTTTATTGTTTTTGCAATTTATTTCTCTTTTCTGTGGAAAAAGGTTGAAATCGACTATTTTACCACCGAATATCTTAGCAACAACATGCCCAGATTCATCAACTCTGTCATGATATCTTTTATTCCACCCTCGGTCATCAGTAATTATCTTTGTAAGATTATCACAGCAGAAGAATAAAGAGAACCGGAAAGCTGAAAAATGTGTGAAAAACAAGATGATTGATAAGGAAAATAATGTAAATGAAACATTGGAGAAAAATTCAATTTTTAATGAACTTTTTAAAAAATGATGAAAAAATAAAGTTCCACAAGATAGAAGATAAATTTTTGAAATTTTGAAAATCAAAAATTCAAAACGCTCGACAAGATTTTTTCTTTTCCTAGATTTGAACCCAAGCGCTTGAAGTATGCTTGTTCGACGCTCGACACGATTGAGCCAAGGTGCTTATATATAATTTCATTGTTTTAATTTTCAATTTAAATTAAAAATCAACTTTTAAATTTATAATTGAAAATTTAGTCATAAGTTTCATATAATTCTGACTTGAATTCTTATGAATTTACTATGGTTTTGTGCAATTTTTGTGACACATTGGTGCTACATTGTAAAATTTTGTGATTTTTGATATCATATTTTAAAGAAAAAACATTTATTACGTCATATATATATCATGCGTCCCGTAAAAATCTAGAATTGCTTTAAATGCTGATAACTCCCTAGGAATTGCTCGAATTTTTGAATTCTTTAATTTATTCAAAAAATGCACTCTATGCTAAGTATACAATCAAAAACTTGACAGTTGAATTATGTTTTTAAGCTTGTTTTTTAAAATCGCAAAAATAATTATTAAGAATTTGTTTGGCGGGTGTTTTTAAAATTTAGGCCTCGATGTTTTCATCAAGCTATGAAAATTTTTTGTAAAAGATTTTTTATTACTATCATAATAATACAATAATATTATACATATCTAATACAATAAGCTGAAATTGAAAAATTTTTACATAAAAGATGCTTAATTTATAAGCATTGATTTTTTCAAAAAACTAGTAAAATGAAAAATGCATCTTACTATGTTGCATTACTATTTTATAATCCGCCCCATTTGATCATCTTATTATTTGAGTTCTTGATGACTTTAAAATGGATGAAATATGATTAATGAAATAATATATATTCATCGTGATTTTAGATTTTAATGCTCTCGCATGTAACAAATCAAATATTTTAAATTTCACGGTTGCTTCATTTTCACTATTACAAAGAATTTTGAAGTTCATTTCACGTTCTGACCACTTATTTTCGGTTTCATTTTTAATCCGATCTCAATCAATAAACCATGAACTATAATTTTTAAACAAATTTTCTAGTTTTGACATGTTGAATATGTTTATATTTTCAAATTTCTATCAACAGCGCATGTTTTCAAATGGAATTGGCCAATGCAAATTTAAAGACATTTTTTCAATTAAATTATAGATTCAATTATTTTATTACGACAAATATGAAAAATGATTTACGTATTGATGAAGAAGCTTGCTTAGACTTAAATATATTAAAAGATTAAATTTAACTTTTGAATGCATCGAATAAACCAAGTTAAAAAAATTCTAGATTTTTACGGGACGCATGTTATGTTAAATGAATACAGAGTAAAACCTTAAAAAAAATTAAAAATTTTGGTGCAGCACCAAAATTCATTGCTTACTCATAATTAAACAATGACGATGCGCATTTACTTACAAAATTTCGCTAAATTCTGAGGCAAGTACTTGAAAAACTTCGCTTATGAATATAAATTTATATATATTAGCTTAAAATGATCGAATATTTTCGAAGTGCTACTAATTTTTATTGAGCGACACTCAATTTGCCAATTGAATAGTTTTAAGAAATTTAAAAGATGACAACATGCCAAAAATGACATTCATATAAATACATCTACAACATAGAAAATGTGTTCACTTAAAAAAATTCACATTAAAAGCTGGGCCTTTTTTAAAATTCGCAATAGAAGCTGAATAATTTTCGTTAAAGTTCATTCATTATTTGTGAAAACAAACGAAATCGGCAAAACAATGATAAAATATGTATGCGTGAGCGTAAGTATAAAAGAAAATGCGGTTTCTAAAGTCTTAAAATAACATTTTAAAAAAGATTTTAAAGCTAAAAAGTTATTTGCATTTTAAAATCCCTTATTTCAGATCGCATTGAATGAATGAATGTTACTAAAATCATTTTCATTATTTAAACCTAGTGAATAATATTCCGAGTGAACAGAAAGTTCTTTTTGGGTGGACTTAAAAACATATGTCCGCCCAATCGAAACTTTCTGTCCACTCTGTACAGTAAAAAGTTTCCTAATGGATATTTTTCTTGAAAGGTCACCTCCACTAACGACCACAAAAATAAAATGTCCTCCCAGATTAACTCAATTAATTATATCTCTCTACAAGGGTCAGATTTTTTTTTTTGAACTTTATATGGCCTGTATAGAGGTTTCACAGTAGAATAAATTACGGACTCAAAGTCTTAAATTTTTTATAATAAAGTTTAAAGTTTAAAGTTTAAATAAATAGCATTTACCAAATCGAACTTTTTGTGCCTTTTCAACTATTCATATTTCATCTTTTTTGCTAAAAGTTGAATAACCCAAATGCAAATTCAAAAAAAAACAGCCCATAAAGTTGTCTCGAGAAGATAAGGTGGAGAATACAATATTTTACGATTGCTTTAAGCATATGATTTTACAAATGGATGCATTGCAATTGACTTCTGAAACGATTATGGTTGAAGAAAATGCATGAAGAATTAATCAAATATGAATATTTTATTTATCGAAAGTATGGGTCGATGAGCGGCAATACTGATGAGAGTGATTGCTGTTAAGATATTAAATTTAGATTTAAACAACTCTTCTCACTTCAAAAAATCGTTTTAAATAATACACTTGTCCTAAAGTCATCGCTATCAGAACGAGCGCTTCGAAGAATGCCCACAAAACAACTCTTGAATTGGTTGACTCGTTAATCGATCGGTGAATACGATCGCGAACAGCCATATATTCTTGTTCGTGTTTAACGGTGGTCAACGAATGCGAAAGTTCTTTGATCATCTCTTCAAGCTTGTTGTGATCGGAATCAGTTGTTTCATGACCAGCTTCACCGCTTTTCGGCGTTTCGCCGACATCCATTGAAAACATCACTGCTTTCGGTGTCATAGTTGACATTTTATTGCTGAAGCAGTATGTATACGGTCCTTCCATATGCGCGGCGAATGTGAATTTACCCGAAGTCGAACGATCTTCTTGATGGATGATTTGCTTGTCGGGACCTATTCGAGCGAATCGCAAACACGTTAATAACGCTTATTACAATCAAAAGAAGCGAAATACCCGTAATTTTCACGTCGATGTCGAGAAAGCCGCCTTCGACCACTTCGAATGTGAGTCCCAATTTGGTGCCGACGGGCACCTTCTCGAAAAAGCAATCCTCAGCGTGCGCATCGATCGTCAAATAGTATGCTAAGCTGTGCTCGACGACTGCGAGCAATGCGAAAGCGAGAAAAGCGAGTGAAAAGTGCATTTGGCGTTCGAAAAGTGGCCGCTTTCACGCGAAAAAGTAAACGTCGTTCGGTTTCAGTTCGCAAAACTCCACGTTTACTACACTCTCGTCGTGAATCGTCGGCAAGGGACCGTTCACTTATTTCGCACGTTTTTGCAATCTACTTTTACACTTTTTCGAAAATTATTTTTTGAAAGTTAAATTTAAAGTTTAAAATTATTTTTTAAATTTGTGAAATTAATTGAGAAGAAAAGAGTTGAGTTCTCAAATGTCAAAAATTTTTAGAGGAATAAAAAATTATATCTTACGCTTGGAACTTTAGTTTTTAAAGAAATTTTTTGTTTACTTTATGACTATGTTTGAAATTGAATTTATTTCAAATGACTGTTTAGTTGAAAAGAAGAGAAAAGACAGTCGGTTTTATGTATGTAGGTTTTTGGTTTAAATTTTTTACAAAAAATATGCAAAAATTTCATCTTTTAATGATTATTTTTTAATTTTAAACAGTAATTAAGTATTTAAAGGTGCATTGATCGAGTTAAGTGTCAAAAGTGAGGCACGGTGTGATTATTTACAGAAGTGTAGCATTTTGTTTCTTATAACGAAATTTAAATAATTTCATTATAATTTCTTATAATGCAATTTAAAAAGAACAAAGAAACAAAATTGTTCATTTGCATATCAGTAAAGTGCACAATGAAACGCTTTATTTTGTTTGCAATGAATAAATTTTCTTTTGATTGTCTTCTTCCGCAATTCAACTGTTTTTTAGAGTCGATGGTGAATAATAGCTTTTCTATTCAAGTTACATTTTCATCTTTATTCGGTTTTCGCAAAAGAACAGTTCGTTCGCTTCCAGCTTCGTCGCTTAAAAGAATCACCACATCATTTTGGAAAAAGGTTAATCACTAAAATTAAATACCTTGTCGTGTCGTCGTCCGGCGGGCTTAATTTCAAACTATCTTTTTCTTGATTATCAGAAATAAATTCCAATTCTAATTCGCTTTTAAAATCAGATGGATCCAAAGTAATTCGTATTGTTTCCGACGAATTTCCAATTGTATTTGCGCTTCTGTACATATACTCGGAACACGGAGAAACGGGCACGCTATCCGATTTTAAATTTTCCGTTAGTTAAAAAACGAAAACTTCATTAATTAAAGTTAAATTTTAATTTTACCTGCAAAAGCTTCTTGTTTTGCCCCTTGATCTGAAAAACTGTTTTCGCTCGTGTTGTGCTAAAAATTCGTCTCTAGGCAAAAATATAGAACCAGAGTAAGATCGAGATAAACTTTTACCATCACTATCGATGTAATCTTGGTCCGTATCATCGCCGTCATACGCATTATCTTCGCCACAAAAAATATTTTCAGATTTTGCTCTTCTGAATTTGTTTGATCTTAAATTCGATTTTAAATTTTGCGAAGCACAAAGACGATTAATATTATAAGCTGAACGCACTGTTATTAAATTTTCGTCATTTCCAGACAGCAATGAATCAGACGATGAATATTTCTCTAAGTCTTTCGACGGAGAATTTTTCAGAGATAAAAAGCTTCTTTCTCTTGAATCATATCTCGATGATTCTGAAAATGTATTTTGTTTGTTTCGAGACAATTTCCTTTGCATTCGTTGGGCTGCGTAAAGTTGAGTATCGGCAGAACATAAAGAATAGCTTTTGCTTATACTTCTTTTGCTCAACTTTCTTGGATTTTCCGAAGTTTTATAAGAGCTTCTAAAAGAAACGCCGTCTGCATCTTCCGAGTCAGAGGAAGTTGTTTTTAAATAAGAGGGCCACGAAGGATTGCGATAAATTTTTTGCTTTTCTCTTATACTTTTGGGCACTTCTTTCCAATCTTGAACACCAGGATCGACAGCAACTTTATTAACAACAGTCTCTGGCTGGAGGAATTCAGTTGGAGCTATTGTTTTAAACTGATGCCTCATCGCAATCAAGCGATCTCGCTTCGAGCTAAGATTAAGTGATTGTACTTTTTTCGGTTGCGCTTTGTAAACTCTCATTTCCACTTCTTCATCAGGTATATTCAATTTTTCTAAACTTCGTTTTTCTTCTTTCGGAGATGATAATCTTCGTTTTGGAGACGAAGCTCTGTGCACAGGATACGCGATCACTGGTATGGTTAGAAAATTTCCGTAGGAACTTTTCTGCTTGGCTTTGCCATCTGAGCCTAACTCTTTTATTTCGTCAAGAGCTTCTGGTATGGTATAAGTTTGCAAATTTGTGCTCAACACACCGATCTCCTCTGGTAAGGGACTCGAAGAGTTACACCTTGATATACCAGGACTTGATAAAGACGAGTACCCCGAAGTACTTAAGTTCGACTCGGAAATTGTGCGATCACATGATGAATTCATAATGGTGAGCGTATTGAAGGAGGGTCCTTTCTTCATCTCCTTAGCCGATTGAGGAGGTGACTCGTATTTACCTCTCTCACCAGAATTGATCATTATTTTAGGTATTGATAATTCAAGCGAGTATTTGCGAATCGCTAAAGGGCGACTGTACTTTTTAAATGCTGGCGAATCATAAGACTGTGAACTTGGACTTGGCACACGTTCTTTTTGTTCTGGTGGAGGAGCAGGCTCAGGAGCTGACAAGCGACGGACGGGGAATCCTTCTCCAGGTAAAGAAAGTATATCAGATGTTAATGTCTTCACCTTTTCACCGTTTTGCTTCTCTTCTTCATATTCCTCACAGACCAACACTTCTTCATTCTCCGATGTTTGATTGTTAGTTTCAACAGTTGCTTGAGTTATTGTGATTTCAGGAAGCTGATGATGATTTGGCGAATTGTCAGTACTCGGCGAGCTGCTATTTGTGCTACTGCTGAAGCCAGATGGAGGACGAAGAGGACTCAAACTTCGCACCAATCTTGGATGCGAAGCCGAATGACGCGAAGAATCTTCAACTATCTCATTCATGCTGCATCTTGACCGCGAAAGTTTTTGAATGTGTTGTATATTTGAAAGTAAAGTTTCCGCTTCTGATTCTTGCTTTAAAATGCTGGGCAATGAATCAAGATTGATACCTGTGCAATTATTGCTAGTCACACTCTCGTCGTCTTCATGAGAGTTTTCCGTGATCACGTGAAATTCAGTTATCGATGGAACTTTTCTCACATCTTTTTGAAGCGAGAACGATGTCTCGTTGTTTTGATTATTTTCTGAATCTGAAGACTCTTTCGCTGTGCGTGCATTTTGACGATTTTTTAAAATTTTCGCTTCGCTCATTTTGAAAAAGTCATCTAAACTCATTCTTCGGCTGTTATCTTTTTGCGTACCACTTCCTACGAGTTGAGCTAAAATTTTTGATGTCTCTTCTTTTTCTTGACTCGAATTGATCCCGAAAGAAGAGGAAAGCATCGATCGTTGCGAGAAAAATGTAATAGAAGGAAATCTTCGTCTCGATTTACTAGAACCTCCTTCGTTATCGCTGAAATCGTCATGATGCGCAACCTCTGAATCGGACAAATATCCAGGAGTGTTTCGTATTCCGTGTTTGCAAAGTCTACCAATGATTGAAGAACGCGAGCGTGGCATCGGCGGACTATTTTGAATGGGTGTCACATTAAGACTGAGTCCTACATTTGAAGTGAGACTATATCTGGGAGCAGAGCCTGTTTCCATCATTCCAAATGCTAAGTAAACAGAAACGAAATATGTGAAATATGAAATAAAATTAATCTCATTTACATTGAGTTTTGCTTCTTTCGATTTCTTCAGCAAAAAACTTTTCAATTCTTTCCGCAAATTTCTTTTTCAAGCAATAAACAAGACAGATAAGCGCTAAAACGATCGCCACGGTGATCAATCCAAGCCAAAAAGGTTCTTCGAGCATTCTTTGACTCAATGGTTTGTAATGAATTTTAATTCGAAATCTTTCGCAGTACTTTCCTGAATAAAATTTAAATCAAACAGGTAAAATGATGTTTTTAGAGGAAGTTTTGTAGCTCCTACCTTCGTACCATGGATAGCATTTGCAACGAGGCGTTCCGTTTAAAAGTGAACATTTGCCTCTATCTCCACATGGATTCGTGCGATCACAAGTGCTTATAGTATCTGTACAAAGTTTGCCCGTATATCCAGCATTACAGTGACATACAAAGTCATCGTCTTTTGGGTCTAATTTGCACACTCCATATGCTCCGCATGGATCTAAATCGCAAAGTGTCAAGTGACAAAATACACCAGTGTAATGCTTGCTACACTCGCAAATGTCCACCATTTCATCTCGTAATCTTTTCCGTATGCAGCGACCATTCGATGAACACGGATCATAAGCGCAAGTATCGACAGGATATTCTCGAGGAAGATAAATCGTCAAGTTTTTCAATTGAGGGTCTGTTAGTATGAAAATATTGCATTTTAGTGATGATTTTGATGCAATTTCTTTATGAAAATTTGGGCGAAATGGAATTAAGATGCAAATGATATAATGAAAAGAAAATATGTAAAAAAAGTTTCACAGAGATAAAAGAAGTAAACTTCGAATATTTAAACTTTTAACGATTTTTAAAAGGGTTGTAAGAGGAATAATAACTGTTCACACTGGACTTGCACTTGCACAAATTTTTATTATTTATTTGCACGCGCTGTAGGAAATAAAATTTAAAAATTTTTACAAAGTTTAATAGGATCAGGTGTTTTCTTCATTCATAAAAATATTCATTTTAAATAAAATTCTAAATAAAAAGTTATGTAGCTTTGAATAAGAACTACATCATTATGATTTTGTCCAAAATTGCCAAATTAGAATTTAAAAATTCAATACTCTCGTATTTAATAATTTTAAAATTATTTTATTCGTGATTTAGAAACTTCATTATATGCTGAATATTTAATATTTTGAAATTTATGAAAATTTCCTAAAAATTTTCTTTTATTTATTTTAACAAATAAAAGTTTTTGTCAAATATTTTAAAAATTTAATTTTTTTACATGAAGAAAACAATAATTGTTTAAAAATATTTTATTTAAATAGATATTAATTGTTTATTAAAATGATATATTTATGGTTCCTTGATTGCATCGTTAACGTAAAATATCAACGATTAAAAATTTGTGCAAGTCCAGTTTGGACAGGTTTCAAGCTCGAAGCAAAGTTTACACAAGCTTCTGTTTTCTTGTTGCAGAAAAAAGAATAAAGTGAAAATATTTACACAGTGCAAACAATTGTCAAAATGATTGGTGTGCAACCATTGATCACTGGTGAAAAATCATTTCGATGCAAATGTTTGAAGTGAGAGACAAAACAAAAAAAATTGCTTGTTTCTTGTGACATATTTGTAATTAAACTTAAGAATGAAGTCACGTAAATACTCTTCGTTAAAAATATTTGAAGAAAGCGGAAAAACTTACTGTTTACTACTTTGTACAATAGCTGAAAAGTACTTCTTTGATTCGATTTACGATTTTCTGCATTTATTGTCAAGACATGAAACACGGACTTAATTAGCTTTAAACGATGTCTTATCGCATTCATCTCTTTCATCGCCGAAGCTGTGGTTGATTGTGGATTCATTTGACACAATGACCATAAATTAGGTGAGGGAGGCTGAAGTGTAGTGTCACCAAATGCATCGATTATTTTCACATCGTACGATGCATAGTCAACCGAATTGGTTTGTGCACTATTTCCATCGCCACAGTGAGTCTCTTCGTTTAAAATTGTTGCGCTCATTTTCGACACTCTAATTTCGATTGCATAACCGATCGGTGCTCGAAGATAGATGACATTCTCGATTTCAGACGGTTGCGAGTGCGGAAAATTGAGATTATGTATTGCGCCGAATGTGTTCTCGCTCAATTCGAGAACAGTTACAATTGTTTCGTTCGAAATTACTTTGTACTTGAATCGAAATCCTCTTCGCTTTATTAAAGCGCTGCGAAATAGTCGCTTTTTTGTTTTATAGTGAAGCGTGAATTTATTTTCGTACGAAAGAAATTGCTCGCCGACAATAACATTACTCGCTGTCGATCCGCAAAGAGTGATGTATCTTCGCTCGTCGAGATCAACTCTCACGTAATCGCCGTTCGCGAGCAATGCGTGCTCACACTTCTCAGCTTTCAGCGTTTTCTTCGCCTCACCGATGTCGAAATCAATTAATGTCAGCAATATCTAAAAAAATTATGAACACTTTAAATTAACTTTCCGATGCATTTTTTTAGCAGAATTTTTCTTTTTTGTTAATTAAGTTTGTTACTTTTTATCAAACTGGATTTACTTTAACTCGCAAACAAATCATTAAATGAGTGCAATATGCTTCCATCGAGAAAGAGGAAGATAGAGGCAAGCTTAATTGCGCTGAGCATAAATTAAATACACAAACCTTAGTTCCTGGTGGCGATGTTAGAGAAATGGAGCAATCGAGCGATGGCAAGTTCCAGTGAGGATAGCCCGGACTTTCGAGAATTCCGCTATCGTTCGTAAACATGTTTGTTGTATTGCTTTTACACCACTTCATTTCGATTAATTGCCAATTCGCTTTGAATCCTAAGCCTCTGTTCGAGAAATCTGAGTGAAATATTAACGAGAGTTTACTTTCTTCAGAAACATAGGTTATAAGCGACAAATTATCATTGCTTTCCAGTTGACCACATATTCGCTCGGTTCTGAATGTTTCCTCGAACGCTAAATAATCATAAAGACAATCTTTTTGTTGCTCGATGTCCAAAAAATCAAACCAAATTACGATCACAGACTTCGCTTTTGTTGAACTTATTGTTACACTGTAATCAAGATTGTTTACGTAAGAATTCGGATAATTCGGAGAAGTGATCGTTCCAAATTCTTCGTTTTCGATTGTTTTATTCTCCACTTTAATTTGATCTGCGAAGATAACGCAAATGTGAGAGCAAAACTCGGGCAAACTTTGTATTCAAACGAGGCAAATAATTTTCTCAAAATTTATTTGAAAAAATGTTTTTTGTTCTCAAATTATTGGCATAATTTATTCTAAAAAAAACATAATATGGAAACATAACACCAAAATAAATAAATCAGAAAATTAAAATGAATGGACTGGATAAAATGTTAGAAAAAATATAAAAATTCATCCAGCGAACAGAAAATGAGCTTTGTTCATCGTTGTATATGCGCGAATGATTTATTGTTATTACATCAGAATAATAAATTTTTTTTTGAATAATTTTCTCTAATTTAATAAAATTTGATTCGAGTGAAAAATGATATGACGCAAATCAACACTTTCTTGTTCTTTCAAGATGATGCAAAATGAAATTATGCAAATTTTAAAAATTAAAAAAATCATTTGTTAAGCAAAAGAGAAACTTAAAAGGATTTTTAGGCTGAAGCACAACGTGTGTAAAATATGGATGATTAAAATTTTTTGTGGCTTCAATTTTTGGGCTTTTTCAATTCGAAAATTATAAATTCTTAAATCCAAAAACTTTTTTGATTAACTTTTTTATTGTTTTAAAATTTTCTAAGTTTTCAAGCTAAGTTTTGAACAACTGTAAACGAAGTTGCAATCGTTCATTTAACACTGTCTTGACAAGTTGCATTTACATTTACTATCTGATCAACGCAGAAAACGTTCTTTATTGATTTGAAACGCTACTTTTTGCTAAAAATAAGCGAATTTAGCAAATTGCTGCTATCAGAACTTGCTTTTAAGCAATAAGACAAGCATATCACGTATGACAAGTTATAAATAAGAAGATGTCGGCTTAACAAGGAAGCAAATAGCTATATGATGCGATCAAAACCACGTCTTTATAAATAAAAATAATTTGTCTTCTCAAAAAATAAACAAAATACAAACCGCTAAAGATAAAATCTTAACAGCGTTCTTGCAAAAAAAATGTTTTTGTAATTTTTCTTCTCACAATGTTTGACACATTTTTCAGTTAAATAAAAAGTGTGGCTCATAAAATGTAGAAATTTGTGAATTCGTTTAAAAATTTATAGAAAATAATTTAAAAACTTAAACAATTAGAGTGATAAGATTCTCATAAATCTTCTGATTCCATCTCTATTTGATTATTTCCGA
>NCKU01004042.1:0-13280 GCA_003675995.1 Dinothrombium tinctorium | reverse complement strand
TTTTGAACGCCCTGTAGATTTCAAGAATAAGTAACGATTTAGAAATCATCGCAGAAAAAATGAAGAAGTGAATAAAAACCAGATTGTGGTCAAATTTGTACGTGTCGAGATTTTTTCTCTTTCCTTTTTCAATAAATAAAATGAAAACTGAGAAGAAAGTGAAAATGGATCTTTTCGATACGATTCACTATAAAATATTCATTTTCCGCTCTTTTCAAACGAACAACGCATTGATTGATTCGAAGTGGATTGAATGTGTTTATAACACATTGAAAACCATTTATCGTTGTCAGTTGCATTAAATGATAAAAAAAGGCTGAGCAATGGAGAAAAAAGAAGTGTTGGTGTTAAGTGTGCTCTTACTTGAGATGCACATAAAAAACAGACCGCATTAAAGAAGAGAAAAAAGTTGATAACTTTTTCAGACATTTCTATTAAAACCTTGTGCATCGCATGTCAAACGTTATAAAACCGAATTTAGGAAATAATGGTAATAAAACTAATTTGACAAAGCACCAAATTACAACAATTTTACTGAATACATTATTTGAATGTGTCACAAAAATGGTAAATCAATGAAGATTCATGTTTTTTTTTAGCAAAGATCAAATGCATTTTCAAAATCAAATCATTGTCTTTTTCGAAATAGTCAATTTCAAAATGAAGTTACTCGCCGTATTTATTGTTGTTTGTTGCAGCAAAATACAACAAAGTTTCATTAATAGAAATGGCTTTTACGGCAATAAAAAAATTTTGCTGTGGCTTTTGGACAGTAAGAATGCTTACAGGCATTAAATTTTAATATAGTAAATTGAAAAACTTTTACAGCAATAGTCAGCAGTTATACTGTTTCTACTTACAAGGAAACTGCTTTTTGTGTCAGATCCCGATTTCAATGAAACTTGGCATGCAGATAAAACTTCAAGTGTGTGTATTAAGAATTATCTTATTTAGTTGCGAATTTTGCGCATGAAGCGTTATTCGCGTGAAAACTTTTACATTATGTGTAGGGAGAAAAATTTTTTCGAGTGCGGGCATGAATCTCAACCGATTTTTCCCAAGTTCGTTTTAAATGTTAAAACTCATTATGTGTTAGGTATTATTATCATTTTTATTTCTATCATTATTTATGTTTAAACATCCTAAAGAAATTTTTTCAGTGCTTTGATGTAGAGTTGTGAGTAGGGGTGGTCAAATAGGTGATCACCTATTTTTTTAAGTTAACAATGAGTTTTGTATTGAATAACGAATAAAATGATTCCAAATTTTTGCGATTCTCAAGATGTCACTCTCACCTAAAATCACCTGATTCACTTAAATCACCTAAGCTCACCTAAATCAAACAAATTCATCTACTTTTAATGTCTTAAAAGCTATTGAAAGTATCAAGAAAGTAAAGAATTTCATTTATCACTAAACAAGAAAAAGATTAACTCATAAATATGAATTTTTAGAGCGAAAGCGGTTTATCTTATTTCAATTTGTGAAATATAAAGTGGAAGCAAAAATTAATTTCTTTAAATGCCAAAATTTAAAGTCAGTTCATCAAAAATAATTAAATATTCTTAATACACCATAAAGTTCTATATGTATACCAAGTTTCATTGAAATCGGGAACGGGCATAAAAAGCAATTTCCTTGTTAGACAAATTAGGCAAAAAAACTCATCTGACTGATGTTGAAATTCTTTGCCGTTTGAATTTTATAATTCTTTTTAATTTTATCTCTTTTAATAAATTTTTGTCAGAGAAAGGTATTTTTCAAACAATTTGAATTATTCAAGTTGAAGATGAACACATGGCTATGAAATTTTGCAAAGAAATTGAATTTTTACAAAGTGTTAGAATGAAAATTATGTAAAGTTTAATTAAAAATTTTAATTTTCAATTCATACGGATATTTTGAATCATTGAGGAAATCTTTTTTGCTAAAGTAATCATTAAATTTTTAGTGAAGTTTTAAGCAAAGAAATTTTTGTCCTGACATTAAGGTCCAGGAATTTTACTCTTTTTCATAATTTTTTACAAGCATATAGGTTTTAGATATCGAATAGGTCATTTAAAAACTTGAAATTTAAATTTTGACTCATTTTTCTTGTAGATTATTTTAAATAAAAATTATTAAAATTCAAAAAATTAATCAATTGCGATGAAAAAATGGCTTAGCGTTGTGAGGAATCACTTACCCTCTTTGAAAAATTTTTGAAAATTTAAAGAGGCGACAAAAAATTCAATTTTATCTTCAAAAAATCCCTGCGTCCGTACACTTTGATGTTGCTTCTGTTTCTCATCTAGAATGAATAGAAAATTAGTTTGATCATAGATTAGGTGGAACAGTCAAAAATCTTCTCATATAAGTCAAAACTTTACATAAGGGCTTAAAATTCAAATTAATTTTGACAAATTTAATCGTGAAAATGATTAAAATCAACTTTATTTTTAATTTTAAAAAAATCAATAATTCATTTTCGTGTTTGTTATTCGTAACAAAACTTCTTTCATCATTAATCTTAGTTGATTCATAAAAAAGAAGATGGTGCTAATTTCTTTTTTCATATTTGATACGAACACTTTTCCGTAAAGTTAGTTTGATAAATTATGATACATTTAAAATCATTTTTCATATAAATTACTTTCAAAAATTCATTATTTAGATTTATTCAAAGTAAAAATAAATTTTGATTTTAACGTAATTGTTATATTTTTTTTATTTAAATATCATTAAAGTATTATTTAAGAAATTTGTTTTTGTTCAAAATTTGAAATAATTTCTAAACATTTATAGTATTTAATTAATGTAAATATTCATTTTATTTCGTTCGATAATTGAAATAAGATACGTTCAAATGGCTTAAATGTCTAAGAAACTTAATAAATGAACATTGACTTTAATAAATCACAAGCTTGATTCATTTATAGGGCCTCTGCGCAAATTTTCATTTATATTTATCAGAGTTTAATAGCATAAAGTCATTCAAAATTGATCATTTTTCATCTTTTGTTAGTTTGCATTTAAAAACGAAATGCAAACACAAATTAGAAATTTAAAAATATAACAAAACTAAAAGTGTTTTCAAAATATGAACATTTTTACTCATTTATCTCGAAAATCTTGTTAGCATTTGTTTGAAAATATTTTTAATAATTTAATAAATCGTTTGAAACTAATCAAAATTTTAATATTTTGAAAGCAATGAATAAACATTCACTCTATTTTGACAATTAGTGAATAAAAATGAATTTTATTTTTGCAAAGTGATTAGTTAGACATAACGAACCTCATTATTTTAAACTTCTCTCAATCACTTTTCAATAGAACTAGAATGTTTTCATGAATATTCATAAAAAAATTTAAAATAGTAAAAAAGTAAAATAGCAAAAAGAAGCTCATGATAAGTCAAAATATGCAAAATATTTGTTTACATAGCATTAAAAGCGAATAAAATCATCAAGGTTTAATTGTAAGAAAGAAAATTGATGATATTTGTTTAGTCTTTTAATATTTTGAGCTTTCCATTTATGATAGAATAGAACACAAAATTTAATGTAAAATAAGTTTACAAATTTGGAATCCTATTTGGTTGTTTTGGAGAAAATTCAATTATTTTTAAAGTTAAATGTTTATGCTTTTATAAACTTTTATTTCATCACTTTGTTTTCACAACCTAAATCAGCGACTCAAACTGAATTTCAAAATAGGTTTAATGTTTTATAAAGAAGAAAAGAAGTGAAAATTTTGGGTTTGATAAAATACAAGTTTGAAAAACAAAAGAAAAGAAGCGAGCGATAATTTTTCATAAGAAAAAACTTTGGATGATGTCTTGCATTTTTAAGTTGCGTGAACTTCTTTTTTTTTGCAAAAAATTGCTTTCGTAAATTGCATTGAGGAATAGACGATAAGCTTATTGCGCTGTGAATAAAACCGCTCAAAAGTACTTTGAAAAAGTGCTTTTGTCATAAACTTAAGAAACGTTTGTTTACTGAGAAGCGAAATGAATACTCAATCACTTTTTGCTATTTTTGCAATTTTGGAATTCATTTCGCCGAGTATTCGGCAAGAACGCAAAATGATGGTTAGCCAAAACTTAATTTTCTCTCTTTTCACGTAACAGCTTCGTTTTAAAGTCATTATTATTATTGCATTTCCATTTTGAATCATATTTCTAACATTTTTTGTCTTATTTCTTAAACTGTTGTTGTTGAAAATAAACTTTTGATGACATTTTTTTAATCAAAAAATCGCTCTTTGTTAATACTCTTGATTTTCACAATCGTGAAAGATTAATTGCTCGATTTAATTTGTTTTAACGAATGTAGGGCGCTAATATCGCAGTAAAAAATTAGTTTAAACGTTCACTTGTAATATGAAAAGCAAACCATTTCTCAATACCTTTGAATATAATATGGAGTGAAATAGTATGAGATAGTAGCTTCGAGGTAAAATGCTTAAAAAAAATTCCCATCAAAAAGCTGAAAAAATTCTCCAAGTTTTCCAGTTTGCTGAAATGAAAATTCTAATTCTTCTCATGTGATAAGCCTATTCTTAATCAAAATTTTATGCTCTTTATGAAAAATGTACGAGTTTTCCGAATTGCAGAAAATTTTAATTGACAGAAAGAATTAAGTAATAAATTATAAATATACTCATTGTCAAATGAATATGTTATATAAATTTAATTCTTTAAATTACAAATGAATTTATTTATTTTGCTTATTTGGAGTTTCGCATTTTCTAATTTGTTTTGAAGCCATGCTCATAGCGCTTGCTGATGTGGCCTGTGATACATAACTGAAAGAACTCGAAGAACTATCTGGAGAACTCGAGGCTGTCTTTGTATTCACTTCTGACACTCGTATCATAGGAATTTCAGATTCATCCGGCGCTATTCGCGTGAGCGGTTTTGTGTCAACCACTCGATCCTCTTTTTCATGTCCTACTCCGGGCACATTCCTCTTTGAGCTTGACTGAACTGCGAACTTGATTACATCCGACGAAGTTTTGAAAGGATCAATTCTCTCTTGTGGCTTTTGCCTGGCGTTGAAGTAGCACTTGATAATGCACAAAATTAGAGCGAAAATTACAAGTAAAGCTGCACATTCAGCTAAACTCAGAAAAATTGTAGTCAATTGCTTGTGAAATTCGTTGTCCATAGATAAACTCTCATTTATTTTTGAAATATTTGATAAATGCAATAATATGCGACTAATAGACTTTGTCTCGAATTCTAATGCTTTAATTGAAATCGAACATTGAAAAATTCATTGTTGTTGCTAATGAGCTTGCCAATACACGTGCACTTATGGCGTTGCTTTAAATTAAATTTTCTGCTGTCATTTTCTGTTATTTTATTGATTTCTCTTCACAAACTCAACGAATATCAATTCTTTTACTGTATTCATTACGAAAGCTATCCACATCGCTCTCTTAAGCAGAAGATGGCTTAAGTTGCTCGAGAAGTCAAGTAATTTAACTCACAAACTTGAGCTGCTTAAGAGAGAGCCTCATTCATTTGTTACTTTCTTTGCTCTTTTTGAGTTAAATTGCTCCTCACGTTTCACTTGTTTGATTTATAAACATTGCAAAATCAAAACTTATTTTTGAAATTTATTTCAAACATGATTTCAAATATCATTAATCGACTACCACAATTTCTGCAAACGCAAAACAGGAAAAATTTGTGCACGCGAATATTTTCAAGATAAGATTTTGCGATTGAAAAAAAAACAATCGTAAGCACACAATTACAAACCACAAACATGCGGCATTTTTGTGCTAAGAAGCATCGTAAATAATAACAAGCGACGCAAACAGATTTCACAAACTTTGTAATGGTAATTTGATTTGAGTATTTGACTTTTTATTTAAGCTTTAATTTTACACAATAAAACAAGTTTTTTAATGTTTGAGTGGAACATTTCAAGTTACATTCACAAGTTTTGTTTTGAACTGTACAAAATGAGTTTTTAGAAGATATCATCTCGCCATCTTTTGTAGCTTAACTTCAACATATTAGTTCAGATTAGAAAAAATAAGTTTACTTTTCAAAAGATGGCAACACATGAATCGCAAAAAAGTTTTGTTCACCAACTACAGCAAGCCAGTAAATTTAAAATTTAGCAAAATTTATGATAAAATAAAATTAAAAATTAATTAATGTGAAAATTTTAGAAAAGAACTTATTTTATATAAAGTTAATCGTTCATATTTGAATTGCTAATCCTTTTAAAATAGTGGAAAGCAAGCTAGAAAAAAATCATTCGCATCACGTCGCATTCGAGATAGACTCTCAGCCTCCGCCAATTTTCAATAGAGGTTCTCACAACTGTCCTGGTATTAAGCGAAACGAAAATACTAACAAGGTTTAATGAAATGTTTTATGGGAGACACTCCATAAAATCGATTGAAATGTGTCACTGTTTCAAACAAATTGATTCTTTTCGCACCCTAATTATTTTATTTTAATTTATTATATTTATTTAAAGTAGGTAGAGCAGTGCTAATTAAACTCAATGATACAAATTCAGTTTGAATAAATGACTAAAGAATTCATGTAATGAATTATTCATGAAAACGATGCGAAAATCACATTTCAGAAATAAATTAACTCGCAGAAACGCCTTTAAATAATTAAGCTAGAGTTCAAATCAAATGAGATAAAAAAGCTTTTAATTTTTTTAGTGTGATTAAAATGCAAAAAAGTGATGATTTTTTTTTAAATTTTAAAAAATTTTGAGAGCCTTTAAAAGCAAAATATTTTCTAGAATCTATGAATATCATTTGAAAAATAGTTATAATAAGATTTTATCGTCAAAAAATTGAATTGATTAAAAAGTACATTTTTAATGAACAATATTTTCATTCTTAAGATCATAAAAACATCAAAAACTTTTCAATTTTCAATTTGCGATCAAATTTTGATCATTCATTTCATTGCTCTTGTTAGTTGTTCTCACAAAAGATGGCATAACGACTTTCTAAAACGGAGCTAAGCTTACCAATTTCATAATCAAAAGCTTACCAATTTTATGATTCAATAATCACGAAAGAATTTTCTTCCCTCTCATAAACATAATGCTTTTAAGCCAAGCTAACAAGTTACGCTTAAAGTTTGAGAAGAAAATTTTCAAAGACAGATAATAGCGGCTCGAGTGAAATTACGTTACAATTGAATAGATTTATTAAGAAAGATTTATTCTAACAATAAAAATACATTTTCTGGATAAACCCCTTTTTCAAGGGTTTTTTTTAATCTATTCAAATGCAAATTCTCCGCCTTTTTTTCGGATCAGCACTTTTGAAAACACTTTCGCAACTTTTATGCAATAGTTGAAGTGAAAATCTGTTTTCATTGTATTTCACTTATTTTGAAGAATGTGACAAAGCAATTAAAAAGGCAATGCTTTTTGTTTTAACGCCGTTGAAAAAAGATTAAAAATGGTGAAAAGAAGGAAAAAAAGGATAGAAATGCATTTAAAGAAACGCGACTCTTTTATTAAGCGTGAAAAATGAGGCTACAGTCTTTGAAAATGTTGACGACGCGCTGCGAAGAAATTGCAGGAAGACCTTTGAACAATGTCGGCTAACGAAATGGATTGATTTAACTGTCTTCTAACGTATAATTGATACAAAAGCAAAAATAAACGAGAATCAAATATAAAACTTTTTCGTGTTACAGTTCGCCATTTGATACACACTTTTGTTGCTTATTTCTTCGCCGAAATAAATTCATTTCAAAAAAACATTGCGACTTATAAGAAGTGCGATTACTTTTCGAAAAAATAAGTCCAATTTAGCATAATCAATCTCCACCGCAATCAATTTCGTAATCCACATGTTCACACAAATTTAGGTCATTGACTTTTGTTTAACGCTGTATAGATGATCAGTGTTATTGCACTGAGCGTGAATGTAATTCATTTGCATAAGTAATCATAATTTTATTTTTTTATTATGAATGAGCAATTTTTTGTTCAAATGTTGACTTAGTTCCGCAGAGAATTTACCCTCGCAATCAAAAATTTTCATGCAATTTGAATATTCTGAAGTTAAATGTTTGAAAAACTATGATCAAGGTGTAATTAGGTTATGAACTGCATTACCCACGCTATATACGCTTTATGACATTGTTAGTCACGTCATTCCTTTGACATTTTGATTAAATTCTGTGTAAAATAACAATTTTGCCGACAATTTTTTAAAAAACCAAACGAAAAAACAAACTTTATGTTGGTTAGTAAAATTTACAGTGTAAACAAATAAGAAACGCTGAATGAATTGAATAAAAATGATTTTTTCGGTAAGAAAAGCGCAAAAGTTCTTTTGATGCCACGTCGAAAAATTTCCAAAGTAAACTTTCAATACGAAATTAGAAATTAGAACGACAAACACGATTAAATATGAGTACGCTCTTAAGAGAAACTTTCATTTAATCTCCTCTAAACTTATCGAATATTGTTTATATGGATCGCGACCGAAAATGTTCAACACTATTAGTGGATCGGAAACCATTATTAATAAATTTTTTCATAAATAAAACAAAGAAAAACTTCTTTCCTCTCATTTACGCACTTCGCGATTTATGGCAATTAATTATTAAGATAAAGTAAATGAAATACTTTTTATGCTAATATGTAATTTTCGAAGATGATATTGTGAAAAAACTTCCTATGGATATGATATAACTTCTAAATTTTTTGCCTATAAATTTGTAGAATAAATTGAATATTCTTAAATAAAAAAAATGTTCTACTCGTAAACTATTAATTTCACACAATGATTATTCATAAGCAATATTTTGACAAAATGTCGGCACATATTGCAAGTTTGCTATAAGTGATCACCTAATTACGAAGACCATTCACGTGGAAATAATAAAAATTTGCTTCGAGAATAAATAAAGCTTATTTGTCGTAAGCAGCTGCTTTATCATAGAAGATGAAAATGCTTTTTATCAGTTTGTGTCGTAGCGAGAAGATAAAAAAGGTAGCTTTCTAACAAAGTAAATATTTCACTTCTTTTTTTTATGTCGCAGATGCAATCGAAATTTTATCCTTACTATGACCGAAAATGAAAAACAAACATTTGCCATCGCTATATTATTTCTATCTTTGAGTCAAGCCTTAAAAAAGTATCATTAAACAAGAGAAGCAAAAGCAGAGCTCAAATAGATTAAGGCTAAATCCGTATTAAAAGCATTCATTTGTATTAACATTGGTTTTTGCATCGCCGAGCTTATCTCGCTAGTAAAACATTCAAAAGCAATAGAAACACCTTTTTGGCAACTTTATAAACGATTCGGGCAAAAAAAACTGTCGTTTAAAAATATTGCATTTAAATTATGCACATTTTTTCTGCTCGCTTCAACGCTCTGAGCAACTTCGCAGGAAACGCGAAATAAATCGAAAAATTTATTTCAAGACGCGCCAGAAAATTTTTTTTTCCTTGCTTTTTCGCGCTTGCATACTGCTTTCAAAATGTTTTGTGAAAATAAATCGTCTCCTGAAACTTCTTAAAAAGTCTCCATTTAGATCGTTATCGGCCCGTTTTTGAAAACGGATCGTTTGCTTTACGTTTAAATCTGTGAATAAATTTTGTGTTCTTCTGTATAAATTTGTCACGAATAGCGTGTCGGCGCGATATTAAAAAAAAATAAGACAACTTTAAGTGTGATTTACATTTAGCTAAAATAAGATTACTTTTGATATTTGAAAATTGATTGAAAAAAAGCTTAACCGTTTTCAATACTTTTTAATGCTATCAAAATGCAAAGAATGTTTCTCTCATTTTTAACAGTAATTTAATTTATTTGAAAAACATGGGAGGAAAGAAAACAACAAAAATTTCATTTTCTAAATGTGAACATTAGGACAAAAGCTTTACGATTAAAGCGAATCAATCGTTTGACGTTTTGTTTCTCTTTCTCTTTTATTTATTTCTGTATAAATATGTTTAATTTTTTTTCATCCTTCTTCTGTAAAAGATTGAATAAGAACAAAATTCTTTCTCTTTTCAAATTTCTCATTGAAAAAAATTTAATTCGAAATAAAGTGAAAAAAAACTCACTTGAAACGGAAAGACATTGAGTGTGATGGATGGAGTTAAGCATCGCTTTGCTAGCGTTTATTTGAAGTTTAAAAGATATTACAAAACTTTCATTGAAATTTTATTGTTGATGTAAAATTTTTTTTGCTTACATTTCAGCTCTGTGAGTGAAAGTAGCTTGTAATAGTTTAGACACATCCATTCGTCTGCTTCCACCATAGATCATGAGCATTTTGTTTAATTCATCAAAATTTTATTTTAATTTTTTTCTGACCGAATAGTTACGTTTATTTGTAATTGAATAACAAGAATTAAATTTATTCAGTTTTGTATACACATGTCGAATAAAATCTTCTCAATCTATTGCTTTGCAATCAAGCAAATTTAAAGTAAAATGAAAAGACTTTATTGGACATGATTGTACTAGTTCTCCTTTTATCTTTCAAGTTTTTAATTCTTTGATTAAAGAAATAAAAATTTTTATATATTTTCTGAAAAAATACCAAAAATCTCTTTGAATATTTTTAACGAACTCCTATGTTCATTTCTTTTTTATATAAAAATTTTACTCGAAGCATTAAAAATAAATTTTTTAGTAATGCAATTTATGCTAAATTAGCTAGATGTTGAAGTAATTTCGCAAAAACCATCGCTTAAATTAAGGTGCAATTTTCCTCTAGGCGTAAAAAAGATTTTTCAAAAGTTTACTTAAATTGGGATTAGGCAAAAGAGTCATTCTTTGCTTTTAAAAGTACTGAAGAAAGATTAAAAAAGTTATGCAAGAAGCAACGCGTTACTTTATAAAAAGCTTAAAATTGTAATCTGACAAGAAAAATGATCATTTTTCATTTTAAGGGCAAAAAAAAGCTTTTAGTAGCATCATTAGAATTTGAAAACAATGTGTTAAATATTTTGATATGTAATTCATCTTCAAACACAATTTTTCATTCATTCTTGAGAGCTTTCCAAAAAATTTTACATTTCGTTTCTAGTTTCTAGTACAGAAAATCTCTTCAGCAATTATTGAATATAGAGACTATTGAAATAGGAAAGCAACATGAGATGAAATACCCTCTTAAGATGGTCAAAAACAAAAGAAGCTCGTAGAGATTTAATAAGAAAACTGTTACTCATATTGACATTATTTTATAACGTTATTAGCTTCTATATATCGCTCAATCCCTCTCATACTGCATAATACTATAATATTTTGATCCAAGTTCAATTTGATGAGATAAAATTTTATTTTCTCTTGAGATTACACCGCTCACTTTATTGAATAAATAAGTAATTCTTCTTACTTATAAAGTAAAGTTTGCGAAGCAATCTGTTATACTGACAAACAAAACTGTTTCATAGAAAAAATAAATAAAAACAAAAAAGTTGCTCAAGAACAGAACTTTTACGAATTTTTTTTCTAAAACTTAAGTGATCACATTTTCAATTAACTAATTAAAATTACACTTTTATTTGCTAAGTTATTTCAATAAAAAAGCAAGTTATCGAAACTTTAAAGCCCGAAAATTTTTTAAGTTTAAATTTTTGAAATTCACATTTATGTCTATTGAAATTTTCTACGTTGAGTTTTTAATTAGTTTAATATGTTAAGAATATTTTCCAAGGGAGAATCACAACAAAAAAAAAAATCAAATTATCAAGAATTTGAGTAGAAAAAAATTTGCATAATTGAACAAAAAAAAATGCTCTGCACTGTACATTAAACAATTTATTGCGGCCTCATTTCCAATTTGAAGCACTTGATTTTAATGAAGTGAAAGCGAATTTCGAATGTTTAATCGAAAGTAAATTCTCATGAAAAAAAGTAAGCGAGAAGAATTCCTCTCTGAAGCAAATGACTTTACATGATGCTTGTATATATCAGCATTCGCTTTAAATTGAAAATAGAAAATTAGGTTCCTAATTGACAAATCGGTTACCAGCGTTCACAAAATTCTCAGATCCTAAACATACAGGGTGTAACTTTCGAAACGTTCACTTTCCAACAATTTGTAATATGAAGCCCTAACAATTCAATTCAAAAAACGTAGTGGACATCTCGAAAGTTACACCCTGTAGAAGCATACGTAATGCTCGATAAAAATTGAAAATCAATATACACTTGGCAATATTTCATGGTAAAAAGCACAAACTTTCAAACTAAATTATAAAATTTCCTTTTAAGTATGATTAACTGCATTTTTGCTTGATTATTGATCAAAAAAATAATTCAAAAAGATCAATAAAATTGCGATAAATGAGCAAATATCAACGAACAAATGCAAAGAAATGGAAGATTATGCTCAAAATGAATAATGTTTCGTTTTTCATAAAATTTATTTCATTTAAAGGTTTTGAAAACAATGTTTTACAAATACTCTTTGCTTCTTCATTAAAAAAAATCAAAAATTCTTATCAAATTCAAATTCAAATAAAAAAATTTCTATAAAACCTCTTGAATTCGATATATCACTTATCAGACGTGGTCGAAAATAAGATCAAAAATTTTTTCATCAGAAATTACCTTTTGAAATGCTACAACTTCTGTATTCAAACAGAATTTTTATTCCTATCGGTGTTAAAATAGAAAGATTTTGACTGTAGTTATTTAAATAAACATTGAAAATCACTTTAAATATTATATTTAACGTTTAATTTATAATTTATCTTTTTTCTTGGTTAGCAGATAAATCAAACTCCGATTAACTTTTGTTGTTGAACTACTTGATTAATTTTTAATTGCTTTTTAATTGCTAAACTTAGATTCCAAATTGAATTCCATAGAGCTCAAAATGAAAGAATTTAGAAATTAGTTTTGTTTAATGAGGTAAAAATTCAATAAAAAAATAATCTTTTTCCCTTCTACCCAATCTTTTAAACTTTATTCACAAGTTTTAAAGTAGTTTATCATTTTAAAACTTTAAAACTTTCTCTTTCAAATAATATTTTCGAGCGAAATGTGAAAACACATTCAACGAAGTATTTACAGAACAACTGAAATGACGAGCGTTGACTACTATACGCAGCCGAAACGTTTTCAATCAAAATTTATGAGCAAAAGTGAGCAAATTTATATATCTATAATTATTTATTATTAATTAATTTTAAATCATGTTTTTGGCAGTTTCATAAAAAAGCTTATTTCCCTTTTAATCAAAATATGTCAACAATTTTTGCAATTTAAACAAGTAAAACATGCGTAATACAAATATTTTAGAATTTTCTGACTTCAATCAAGAGAT
>NCKU01004041.1:0-13280 GCA_003675995.1 Dinothrombium tinctorium | reverse complement strand
GTGGGCGAAACGTTGTCAAAGTTTTTTACTTTGAATTTTCAACGGTGCCATCGAGTAAGTCAAAAACTTTATTAATTTATTAAAATAGTTCTTTTCAGTGTTTTAATTTAAAACGATTTCAAAAGTAATTCTCTAAATCAGGCAGAGTTCGAGTGTTAGGACAGGGAACAAGGTTATGGTGGGTATCGTTAATTTATTATAATTACTGTGATTTCATGACTTGGAGATAGAATATAAATTTTAGATTTGTTATAGCAGCAATTTAAAAATAAGCTTCATAATTTCTAACGAGCAAGTGTAACTTTCAGTAAGAAGTAAGTTGAAAGCGTTTTTTATCAAATAAGTTGACATTCACACTTCTTTCATCGCAATCTTTAAATAAGAGGATTGGAGTTTATTTAAATAAAATTTTTATTTTTATTGTTGCTTCTTCAAGAATTTTTTTAATCAAATAAACTCGTTCGCGTTTATAAAAAAATTCTCTGTAAAATGCAATTTTTTAGAAATAAGATTTTCAAGAGTTTCAATAAAGATTCAGCTTCAATAGAAATTGGTTTTCATAAGACTGTTTATGAAAATAAAACGGCGTCAAATTGGGCGAATTGGAGCTAAACGCTCAAGGCATTGAACATAGGCGAATGAATAGATAAAGAGAAAAAAAAGATTAAAAAGAATGAGAAATTCTAGAAATAAAAACAAAGTAAAATGATACAGAAAATATAAACTAGAAGCCGTGAATAAGTAAGCAAATAGCTGTGTAAGCAATGGTTGTGCGATGTGTTTGTTATTGCACACATCAGGCACATTACATTCAGCGCGTGTGTTCTCAGATTTTGGTGTGTATGGTGCGAATGAGCTTTGCAGTGTGTTTAAAGCATGAATGCTTTTAACGAACAGTACTTTTCACAGCAGCAAACATTAAAAAAAACTGTAACCGCTCTTCTCTCTCTCTCTCTCTCTCTTCGCCTACAATCCAAATTTAGTTTCACTTCAATCGTTTTCGCGCTTTCCAAATCTCATTAAAGTTCATAAATTTTGAGCACACGAATATATTGCGAACAACCGCAACGCGAAGAAGAGGAGAGAGGATATTTTTCACTTTACATCAATTCCGTTTCTCGCTAATTGATGTCAAGATTTACAAACATATTTGCATTTATATTTTTTCCAAATGTTGATCGCATAAATAGCGCTCCTTGTTTCGTGCTACTCGAAACTTCAAACTTTGTGCGCTTTTTATTTTCTCGAAGAGCAAAAAACTAACGAAACTTTTTTTTTGAACAAAATTCAGCAAAGTGTACGACATAAATGTTTGAATTTTATTTATTCATAAATTAAGTTTTATTTGCATAAATTTTTAAAATTTATTCATTAAATTTTTGCGAAAGCTTTTTTTCAAAATTATCATCCTACACAATATAAAGAAAAAACAATTTCAATGCATCAATATTTTAAATATTGCCTGCTCAAGAATTCAAAACAAAACAAAAATTTTATTCGTGACTTGAGAATCAAGCTGACAAAATTTTGTTAATTAGCACAAAATCGGCTATTTTTCAGTTAGTTTTGATGCAAATATTGAGCCAAATATCAAAACTGACGAAATCGGTGAAAAAATGAAGTGAAAGAGCGAGAAGTGAACCATTTTAGTGCTCTTCAGCTTGTGACCACTAAAAAAAAGCTGTGGGCTTTACGAAATTGAGTTTTCTTTGCATAATCTTTGCTTCCTTTATTCCTTTTTATTGCACTTTTAACCGTTCGCAATTTTTAAGAATGAGATCTGCTCCCAAATTTTTGTCTCATTGTTCGCGCAGATTCTTTTAAACAGCAAATACCTGCGCCCTCTTTTCATGCTTTTTATGCTTAAAATAAAATTTTCAAGACACTGTTTTCGCAACAAAGCTTAATAAGGTGATTTCGCGCACAAACTTTGTTTACTATTCGCTTCTTGTTTTCAAGAAGTTTTTTGTTTTTAGCATAAAAAATTCTTACGAAGCGTGATCGCATAAAAATTATTATGGCTGAATCATTTTTTATATCGATCGTGAAGTCGAAAATGACTTAAGCACCGAACGGTTAACCTTAATTTCCTGTTTATTAAATTAAATGCAATGAAAACAAGAAAAATGGTAAATGGTAAAAATGAATTGAATAGCAATTCGTGAAGGGCGCTTCGATACCATAATTTAATTTAACTCGAACTCTTCAATTAACATTTTTCAAACAGTGTTCAGCGCGTCATTCGACGAGCGTTTCACTTGATTTCAGCAATGATTGATGGAGCAAATCGTGACAATTTATATGCAAATTTTGGCAGTGAAACTGCGATGTTTTTTGCTGCCAACAAAGTTTCTTCGTTATTTCTGTAAATAAACAAAAAGTGTCAATGGCAGTTACACGTGTAGCAATGACGCTGTTGAAATGTGTGTCCTTGCTGGAGCAATATGCTAAAAAATTTTTGCATACAAGGTGCGAATACGTAGTCTCGAGATGGAATACCAAGAGGTGAGTGAGGTTAAGCACGTAATAATTGATACAGAAATAACTTGCTTCGTTTTGTTCTGTTATGAATTGAGATTGAAAAGATACGGAGGCTATCATTAGTTTTTGTTATTTCGGTTGCATTCATCATCAAAATTGGCTTTAAAAAAGAAATAAAACGCGGCTATTAATCACTTAAATCACTATAATATCCACATCCATTGTTTTGACTGCACCCACGAAAATGAATTGCAGACTGACGTGAGTTTGAGCGAGAAAAAAAGTTTGGCAGCCGCGATGTTTGTAACTTTAAATACTGCGCTGTTTTTTTGATTTTCAAGGATTGACATAATTCCAAATATTGCAAACCATATGTCGTGTTTTTTTGTGAACACAAATACACTGAACTTGAATTTATATTTTATTTCGCACGATAATGCTTAATAGCATTTTTAGGTCTGCTTCTTCTATTCTCGAATTTCAATGATGAAAACCGTCGTTAAGTTTTTTTTTTCATCTGCAGCGAGTACAAATTTTAAAAGCGCGACCACGCTAACAATCGCCTCTTTTAGAGCATTGTGCTTTCGGTTCCAAACATATTATGTATACTTTAATAATAAAAACGAACACAAATTTTAAAGCTTCCGTTGAGAGTGCCTAAATCACGGCACAAATTCGGCGAAATGCGAAATGCGAGTTCAGACCCTATTTGCTTCCTCTAGCATTTCTTCTCTCCCTCACTTACTCACTCACTCACGGACTCTCCCCTCCATCATCTCTCTCTCTCTCTACAGTTTTCTGCTCCGCACTCATCTCTAAATCTTTTCCGCTCTCAGTTCAGATTTAAATTAACGCAACATTTATTTCAATGTTTTTGTTTCGAAAACGCTATTCGTACAAAAAGTTGGTTTCACATTTCACTCTCTCTCTCACTCTCGCTTTTCACTGCTACTGTTCAATCACAATCACAAAAACTTGTGTTTTACTGAAAAGAATCGTTTTGTCTCGTGCTTCTTCACGTTTGCTTTTAAATGTTCTAACTTTTTGACGTTTGCCTCTTCGTTCAAAGCGTTTCGTAACGATTAGAAAAATATTCAAAGAATATGTTTGAAACAAGTGAAACTTGAGTTTGTTTAAAATAACTGCAAGAATCAAATGTTTTAAGAGTGCGATAGACAAACTTTCTTCGCTATCCATCCTTTGTTTATCATTTTTTTTCTAAAAATACTCAAAACATAAGAATAACGAGTGTCTCTTAAATGTTGTTTTGTTTTATAAAATAAGTTTGCGTTAAAATTACATTGAATTCTTAAAGACAGAATGCAAATTTGGCTCACATTTCCCCGAAAATTACACAATGATCATATTACTGCGATGACAAAAATTATTGATGCAGTTTTTTTGATACAAACGATTTTACAATGAAAAAACTTTACAAAATTTTCTAAATTTTAACCGAAAACAAAGCAACGAGTGCAAAAACAATTCGCCCGTCTCGTTGCATCGAGAGGCTGACTCTGCTTTCACATCGATTTGCTACACCTGGAAACGAACATTTGTTTTTGTTTCTGAAAAATTGGAAATAACAGAAGTCTAAGTGACAAAGAAATACATTAGGACACATCGGAGTTGATACGAAACGAGGCCCGCCTCTGTATTCGTTAACTTTCACACTTGTATCTAATTACAAAACGAATACAGGTAAAGCTGGAAATTCAGAACAGAGTGTGAATTTTTAAGTTATATGCAGCAAAAAGCAAACAATGAATTACAAAAATACAAAATGATTCATTCGCCACTTCTAACAATGAGTGAAATTTGAATCTTCATTTTAAACTGCTGCCGATGAAGAAGGATGGTGAATCGATCGATTCTACGATCGGACATTAGATTAGATGCTTTGAAATTTACTGCGAGTAATTGGATAGCGCTTTCCCGCTGCCGTTCGTATTATAACTATTTGCCGGCGAAAGGTTCGACGAAGAGGACGAAGAAGAGGAGGAGAGAGAAGATGAGCTAGAAGATGAGGATGACGCTGGCACAACGCCGTGAGCGTATGTGTTGCTCGTCGATAAGGGCTTATAATTAACTGATGACCGTTGGTAAGAGTTATTGCTTGGATAAGCCGAGCTATACGCGGTGCTTGGGTACGAGTTTGATGCAGCCGCTTGATAGTTTGGCGCTGACCCATAACTACTTTGCGGAATTGAATTGGCATTGCCATATAATGACGAACTCAAACCATTGTAAGAACTGCT
Organism: Dinothrombium tinctorium; assembly: GCA_003675995.1. Lineage (NCBI taxonomy): Eukaryota > Metazoa > Arthropoda > Arachnida > Trombidiformes > Trombidiidae > Dinothrombium > Dinothrombium tinctorium. The sequence continues at coordinate 8,541 of NCKU01004041.1, read as the reverse complement.
ACCAGTAGATCCTACCGAATTCGCATTCCACGCATAATTTGATCCAGAATTAGCTAATTGGGAACTCAGAGCAGGAATTGATGCACCGTTGCCGGATGTGGTAGCCCATTGTTTGTAATTGTTCCAAGAGTTAGAACCACTACTCGATGGGTAATTAGGAAACACCATGGGGTAGCGGCTAGAAGCGGAGGCAAAATAATTTGGGGAAGAGGAAGAAAAGCCGAATGGAGGCTGACGGAACGCGTAAGAGTAGCTTGATCCTGAACTCAGATAAGGAGTTGATGTTTCACGTCTATTTTACGCGAAAACACAAAGATATGATTAAGATTAATTGGTTTGTAAATTGATGCATGTATGTTACCTAAAGAACAATGCGCTCATCAGATTGCGGAGGCGACTTGTAAATGAAGACCGCCGTCCCCCTTGAATCGGTCGTAAAATTGAAAGCACAGAACCCGCTGATGATGGAGTTTGCGGGGGATATACGTTGCCATAAGCAGAGTTTTGGTACATATTGTACGGGTATACTGCTCCGGTCGAGGATCCGCTAATTTGAGATGAAGATATTTGTCGTGGTTCGGGCCCTGGTGGTAACTGCGCTGCTGCAGTTGAAACAACTGCTGATTGTTGGTTGATTGATTGTGCAGAGTCCGTATTCTGATTCTCTGATGCCGAAATTATGAGAGCGGTGCAGGCGATGAAAAGCCAACTTGTCTGTCAAAAGGGATCATGAGAATGAAAAATTTTCATTTGTGTGAGTGCAAAATCAAAGTCGAAGTCGAAAATGAGCAAATCGCATAAAGCGTAATCGAGTTTGCAAAAGCGGGATTATCGGTGTTCATTAAAGCGAAAAAGGAGAAGTCGACGAATTCGTCATTTCACTCGAGAAATTCAACAATTTCGCGAAATCGTAAATTTCGGTTATCGCTGCTTTTTATGCGAGAGGCGATCGCATAAATTAAGAAGCGCACAATTGTCAGAATAGGAGAGGAAAAGAAGCAATAACTTGATACATTTCAAGAAAAAGAGGCGAAAGAGCGGAGAAAAGGTCTCGAGGAAACGAGGTCAAGTTCCTGGTCGCTGCTGCTCTTGTTGTCGTCACTGCTTCTTTGCTTATTCAGTGATCATCATTTTTTTAGCTGCACAATTTCGAAAAAGCAATGAGTGCGGCACGATGCATCCGCGATCGAAGGTTAGGCTGCAGTGAGAGGCAATATAAGACGCTATCTGAAGAAAAAATGCTTTAAGTTTGACAACTTCGCGTAAAGTAAATGTGCGCTGCAAGAAAACGATTCATTTACAAATCGTGATGCGTGTGAAGCATTTTTAGTTGCATTCTTACTTCGCTTCTAATCGACGTTTTTTGAATTTTTGAATATTCGCAACCTTCGCGAACAAATAAAAAAATTTCTCTTTTCGCGTAACGAATTTGATCGAAATGCGGCTTCGCTCGAATACACAAATAAGCGAGAAAATTGTCGCTCATTACCATACAGATTCATCACTCACGAGATGAAATGCACCGGATTCAGTGTGTGCGTAAAATTTCAATTTTAAAACCAATTTGAATGACGAATGCTCAATCATTTTTACTCGAGACAATGCGCTTAATTTGTATTGAAATGTTAGAAAAAAAACAGAAGTGTGGCAAAAAGGTGCACACCAAACGCGCAATTAACCGGCATTTAGTTGATTATTAAAATTGTAGAAAAGAGAGAGAGCTACATTCGTATAGAAAATAGTAAAAGGAAAAAAGCTATTTTCACAGCACACGAGTCGGGTACCACCGGTTGGTACATTCGCAATACCTAAGGCTGTTCGATGACCTTAAACCAGTTTAGTTGCTTTTTTAACTGTAAACTGAATTTCTTGTAAATACTTAATCATTATATAATAATAGTAATCACTTCACTTGTTTTTCTTCACCCGCTGTATCTTCAGTTCCGTTATTACGCTTTTCACGTTCAAATAATGAGCGAAGTGCATAATGTGAAGGCGAAAAGAATTCACCGAAAAATGCGCGTGAAACGTGCTGCTCTCACGTAGTGCACCTGAATTGGGCACAACTTTTGCATTGCAAAAGAGAAGCGACAAACTTTCGGACTTCAATGATTTTCAAAAAAAAACAAAAATCAGAGCTGACAATAATGCTCAAATGATCAGTGAAATGTTACACTTGCTTCTTCTTCTTTCTTTTATCAATCATTTCTCAAGCATTTCAAAGCATGACACGAGTGCAAACTATAGTATCGCCGCTACTTTTTTTTGCATCTCAATTTTTGAAACGCGAAAAATCGTAAACAAGTATTCGCGAAAAAGGGTTAAAGTTACAGTTTTGAGCAGCAAAAAAAGCGATGTTATTGCATTCGGCAAATGTTCAAAGAAAAACCTGCACTAACCTTGCGATCATTCATTTCATTTGCTTTTTTATTCATCTCGTATGTCGAAAAAAAAACAATATAAACACATATTTAAGATTTTTTACAGTTAATCGCCGAAGATAACTGCGATCAATTAAATTACCGAGTGATGCTCAACGCTAAAACAGTTTTCAAGCATTTGAGAACGCATTCTTTGCTCTAAAATTCTTATCTGTGGCTTTCTTTTCATATTAAACAATACGAATGAGCATAGCAACACTTTTTTTAACAACCTTGCTTACTGAATGAAGTAATTAAAAAGTTAGTTCTCAAATAGTTTTGAAAAACTTGTAAATCAATGCTTATAGTCTTCAGCGATGACTTAATTTGATTGTTGAAGTTACATTCCTTTTATAAAATCAATCTAAACGAATTGATAGAAGTTCAAGAATGCAAAGGGTAGCAGATATTGAGTTAGCGTTCTATTGTATTCAAATTTTAGTTTTGTTCGTCTACTATTTTCGTCGTGACTCTAACTTAATTCCGAGAATACCAATTCTGAGAAAATGATCGAATCACCACTTTTCTAGCAATTGTGAGTCGTACATTTTATCGATTGGTATTTCGTAGAAAGCATTTTAAGCTGTGCATTTCACTAACACATTGCCAGTTTAAAATTGCGCAATCAACCACTGTGAAGCTGTATGAATTCGGTTAGCTAAAGAAAGCTTTTCAAAAGGAGGCATTTTGTCGGACAAAATTTTGATTAACACTTTGAAGCGACAAAACTCTGATCGAAATTCAATCTGCGGCTGCAGTGATTTCATCCATCGAAAATATAAGATTTCAGTTCTTTCGAAAGTTGCTCACAATATTAAAATTCCTTTGCTTAGAAAATATTGGACTTGACACACAGAAGGTTTTAAGATCAGCATTCAATTGAAATAGAATTATAATCATGTGACATATATTTTCATTGACTTACCTGAGCAAATTTGGTATACATGATAATAAAATAAATTTAAATAAATAAAAACTTAAAAAATTATTTAATAACACAAAATAAAGTAAATAAAAAGTTTAAATACTCGTTGTCTAAATAAATTAAATTGATATAATCGTTTTAAAAATTGCAATGAAACTCGTGCTTCTCACATTCGCTCGAAAAATTGATTTTATTCGTCGTTGAATTGAATTGTTACCCGTTTAGATTTATACAAACGAATTCTAAAAAACGTCTACCAGCATAGAGTTTGGAAACGAACTATTTTTTACCTTCCGCGTGCATTCGCTTATTTATATACGAGTTTCTCCCTGCTCTCACCCCCATCCCAGCTGCCGAAACGTATCCTCCTCATTGATCTCACCTCCTCGTTTCTTGTTCACTGAAACACATTTTCAAATCTGAAATATTTGTCTTATGCACAAAAAAAATTCTAACGGTTGCGTAAATATAAAGTTGTTTTGAGAGTCGAGCTTCTTTTTGGTTTTGATCTTGACTTTTACCGGTTTCCAGCTTTTTTTCGCCTCAAATAGCTGAATATTAAGTCGAAGCGTGTATACAAATACATCACATACAGACGCGCACACGTTTAAGGGGTCAAGACGTCAGTCAGGTCCGTGATGCTTCGTTGTTATTCGGCGATTGCGAAACGAACACTGCACGGAAAGTAGGTTTCGCTGCGACAAGAAAAAGCAAACATTTTCAGATACACGTTTCTGATGATTACTTCGCTTCTTTCTTCGTTTGCGCTCCATTTTTAATCAGCTCTGTTTTCCTTTTTTTATTCATTTACGATCGTAATCTTTTGCATTTTCGCTTTGAATTTCACAACTCTTATTCAATGGTTTTTCGATCGGAATAACCACAAACAATTTCAAATTGTATTCAGAAAATTTTTTAATTCAAAAAATTTTCTACATAATAATTATAATTATAACATTTATGATAAAAAAGAGTGATGAGAATGGGTAACAAAATAAAAAAGTCAAAACAATAGCTAAGCATTAGACGTGTTTAGAAAACGAACCAGAATTTTAAAACGGTTTACATCCGCTATTTTTCAGTTTAACTGAAAAAGAAACCAATAAAATCTTCAAAACATGAATTCAGCGTCTTTAGGAATGCGGTACTGTCGTTTATTGTGTAGTTTTTTTAGTGAAGAAGAATTTTTTAGAGAAAAAAAAAAATGAAAAATTTGTCTAAAAATTTTATTTAAAACGCATTCATTACTTTAGACATTTTAAATTTTTTCCTATCATAAGCTTATATCAAACAAAAAAGAAATTTCAATTACTTGATTTATTTATTCTTACTCAATACACTCAATACCCGAAAGTGATGTTTTTAAGAAAGTCGCATTGAAATGATTTATGATAGTGATTATCTAAATTATATAAATCGAGAACACACCTTATTCAAAAAATTTTCTAACCTGAGCATATTAAATTCATCTTTTAAGTTGATTCCGCACTTCTTAATTAAATTACAGACAAATTGTTTTAAATTATCGAAACATAATTTACAAAACAAAAGGGAGCAACAAATCAAGCGCTTATCTTCTTTGACAAAATTTACGCGCGCTTTAAATTAAAGAATCATGTCAAATAAAGTAAATTCATTTCTCTCTTTAAAATTTTCGAGGGCAACAAGTGAGAAAAAGAACACAAAGATTGAAATTTGCTGCTGCCTGAACATTTAAAAATGAAAACACATTTTCAACATTTTGTGAATTTGAGCGAAAAGCAGATTCTGCTCACATTAAAGTGACATTTACTTCTCGTTTTTTGATGCTTTCGTTAACTTAATGATAAAAATTTTCTCTTCGGTAATCCTTGATTTTCAGGTCATCATTTGCTACATCAACTCGTACAAACGTTGCATACAACGAGCCCTCATATAATTTGCATTAGAATTTAGCGAAAAAAATTTCTTCATAGAAATTGAATTCAATTAACGTTAAAAATGTAAATGAATTAAACCATATCACGTTTTAAGGCTATAGTTAGCAAGTAAACCAATGCCAGCTATTAAAGGAACTCAACAAACTGATTTCACAATGTTTGAACGCATTAAGTTGGATTTTTGCTATGGTTGAACATTAATTTTGAACTACATTCACTCTAGTTAAGAAGCAAGCTATTTACGTAAGAGAACCTACAATTTCAGTTAGTAAATTATTTTGCGAACTAGACTGAATTAGCGTAGAAGCACATAAAATCGAAAAATTTGCACTGACAGAAGTTGAATTCACTCTATCTAGCTGTAAAATCAATGGGTTGTTATTAAAGTAAATGCTAACTTCAGCACTGCAGTGTCATGTTCATGCTGTTCATGAACAAATAAGCTGAACGCAAATAAGTTTACTTTTGTTCTTTTTATTTTGAATCTCATTTTTAAGAGCTTTTTTACCTATTCAAAAGGAGAGTAAAATTAAACTTTTTCTCATAAAAGCAGACTTAAAAGCGATTGAATTCAATAATTTAATATCATTCACTTCTTAAACGCTGAAATTATTAACTTCTCTTTACAAATTATACTTTTAAAAATTGTTTTGGATTTTCAAAGACTTTAAAAGAAGTTCAAATCTAAAAGAATTCTTGAAGAGATAAAAATTTTATTTCTCTTAAGCGCCTCTTCGTGTATGATTTTAGTCGATATTTGATTTTAAATTTTACTTTTACACTTTCAAAACTTTCTGTCTTATGTTAATGTTTTATACAAAAAGCTCTTTCACTCGTGTCCAATAAAATCTTTTCACTTCACTTTAAACTCGCTTTAATGCAAAGCAATAGCTTAAAAAATTTTATTTGACACGAGTGTACAACTTTATAATACTGAAATACGCTAGACTTTGTACTTTATAAAATGACGATAAAATGGAAATTCGATAAAAACATTGATCGTTGCACTTTTATTTTATTTTTATATTAGTGATGACGCTAAAAATATTTCAGCTTTATTGCTTCATTGTTATGAACTCGACAGTTTTAGTATGAATTCGCTTTTAATCTTAATTTTAAGCTTATATTAAAGTCATTTGTTGTAGAAGCAAATTTGATTTGCATAACTCAATTTTTCTCTACATCATTTTGCACTTTCTTTTCAACTTGTGCAAAAGTAAAGTGATTCTTTTCAAATTTATGATAAGATGTCAAGCTTATAAAGTAAAAAAATTAAATAATAAAAAAAAATAAAAATTTAAATAATGAAAAAAGAATTTTAATATCGAAATAAAAATAAAGGAGTTCCATAGTAAGTTTTTAACTTTCACAATGGCACCGTTGACATTTTGAAATGGGCAACAACAAAAGATAATTTAGAGCTAAATTATGGTTCAGATCTTAATGATATTAATTTTGTAAAAATGTTAACTTTAAAATTAAAAAAAAATCCGCACATATACTACCTGTTCAGAAAGAAAGTTGACCCCTTTTTTGAGACGAAATAACTTTTGATCGCTTATTCGTATTCGAATGGTTCCTTTGCAACATTTAAAAAATAAATGTCGTTGGTTAATTTCATAATTGATATCATGAATAAAGAAAGAAGAGGTTTCGCTCAAAAAGTGTGAAAAAAAAGTAAAATGAAACTTCCATAGGTTTTTGCTTAAGTGAGACTGTGCAATTTTATTGTTGAATGTTGAATATAGCATTAATTTGATTCAAGTTTCGGCTTTCAAACTTAAGTTAAATATCAAATAAAACTTAAGTTGTGATTAATAAAGGTGAACATACAGTTTCTGAAAAAATATTTTTCCCAGACCGATCATTTAATATATTATCATCGATGAAAACCTATGGAAGCTTCATTTTACTTTTTTGTATTCTTTTTGCCTCAAATCTGTTGTTCTTCATTCATGATGTCAATTATGAAATTAAACATCAACATTTATTCTTAAATGTTGCAAAAGAATCATTCAAATATATATAAGCGATCAAATGTTATTTCGTCTCAAAAAGGAGCAACTTTCTTTCTGAACAGGTAGTAGTGTATTTTGTTTCATAGTGTTGTCAATTAGAAATAATAATAATATTCTTATGGAAAGTCATAACTTCACTCTTATTTTAAAATAATATTGCTTATAAATTGTTTTATTTTAGCAAATTGGCTCAATATATGGATCCTTAAATGAGGTAAAAAACAATATTTTTTAATTGATTCTTAAAGAAGTTATCATTTCTCGAAAAAAGTTTCTACTTATTTCCGTACTCTGTGTTCCTATATTACTTGAAATTATTTTTTAATTATTTAATTTTATATTGAGATCAAGTCTGAATAAATATTTACTCCATAAAATCAAGTTTATAATCATTTTATTATGTTATGAAGTTTATATCAGTGATAAAAAATTTAAGAATACAATTCTCTTCACAAAAATTTCTCATCGCTCAAAAAGTATTGTTCAAAATTTGGGACTTTTTTTCAGAAAGAATATTGCTAATATTAAAATCCCACAAATTATTGAAGGAATGAGTTGTTATATTTTCTATCTTGAAGAAATTATCTTTACAACCTTATGAGCTTATGTTTACGATCTAAAAATGAACCATTTTTTGCACGGAAAATTCGATTCGACAAGTTTGAGCTCAAATTCAACGAAGTTTATCGGTGAAGTTTGAGTAAAAATAGACAAGAAAAACAAGAACTAGATCAATTTTCGATTGCTACATTTTTGTTAGTAGTAATTGGAAACAGTGTTAGCCATATTATCAGATAATGAAACCTATAGTGGATTTTATGTTTTTTGATTACTCTATCATCCTCTTGGAACTCGACATCTGACAATTAAATTGTTCAAGTTGGGCTTAAATTTCATCATTAATCGAAGCATATGGTAATAGCACCGTCTCTTTGCAAGTATTTCGTCGAATATCTTATTTATGTATTTAAATATATTAATTAAGAAAGACAACTCATATTTTTCATAAGATACAATAAACCTGCCTTTTGTGATCTCTAAATTGTCGTGCATAATAAAGACAGTTACCAATTCGTTGCTTGTGGGGAAAACCTAAGGTAGAAGACTGCGTCTATGGGTTCTACACACCTTCACACGCGATACTAGACTCTCGTCTCGAAAACTTTGCTTTAACCTTTCCGCTAACATCTCTCCTCATTTATTCAATACATAGATACATGTTTATACAAATTAAATATCTACAGCTACCGTCAAAATAT
>NCKU01004040.1:0-13280 GCA_003675995.1 Dinothrombium tinctorium | reverse complement strand
TGAAGAAATCGCGAGTCATTTAAAGAAAGTCGATGTCCCCTTTTTGCATAAAAGTATTCAATTGTTTAATTTGAAAAAAACGGCTTTTAGATTAAAAAAAGATTTATTATTACGTGTAAACAGATTAATGAGCAAAGTGAAAAACCGCAAAACATTATCTGAAGGGAAAATAAAAAATAGTAATCATTCTCACCAATTTTGTGACACATGTTAGACATACACGCGTTTATAAGTTATCATCTTAATGATGATTCACGCTCCTTAAGTTATGAAATAATTGTGAACTAATGTTACACGAACAAAATTAATTTCCTATTTCAACGGATTATTTTTATATAATTTCACTTAAAGTTAGCGAATCAAACTCGATTTTTTTATGAAAATGCTTGAAAAGAAGAGTTTCATAGGAATAAAAATGCAATACTTACTTCATGCAAAAGGATTAATTTTAAAATCAACGCGGAAATTTTTGTTGAATTCACAAAAAAAGTTTCAACATTAAGAAGCAAAAATTGACAATATTTTAAAACGATCATCGTGATAGCAGAAATTTAAGGCTTCAAGATGTTAAATTGAAAACATTAAAGTAATTAAACATGTATCTCATATTTTATGTAGCTAAATATTAAAAGAAAAGATTTTTCACATCAGACATTTGAAATAAAGAAGTAACAAGCCGTTCATAAATTTGTTCACAACAAGAACTCGCCGTAAGCATATAAAATAAGAAGTAGAATCGAGCATAAATTCAATTTTTAATCCCTCGATTTACATGCAAAATAATCTTATTTCACTTTTAAATATCTGAAAATATTTAGCAATAAAGACGTCTTAATTGTTTATTTACTCAACTTTCATTGACCTCTCTCTTAATTAGCTTTCGTTTCTTCTCTTTTTTTGTTGCAATCATTTTTTGAATTTTATTTTATTTTAGAAGCAACATTTCGATTCACTTTCATTTCATTAATTGCTCAATCGAAAAATGTGTTCGTTGCCATTTTGTTGATTTCAAAAGAAGCAATTCTCAGAAAGAGAAGCTTGTGAAAATCCGCCTACCAACTCACCAACTTTTTCAACGATATTTTTTAAAATTACGCTAAATACGAGTTTTTAAATTCAGTCATATTTTTATTTATTATTTATTATTATTATTATTTTAGTTTGTTTTTGTTCAAATTGAGAGAAAAAAGGGTTAAAGAGAGAAGTAATGATAGAGAGAAAGGAGATAGCGTACAGTAAAAGTAGAAATTATGTCGAGAACGTTAAAGCAAAGAAAGCTTATAAGATGAGGTTGTAATAAATGTCAAAAACTTTCGACTTCGAAAATGCTGTAAATTGTAATTATTGTCCCCAAAATGAGAATTTAAGCATTTCAATTGAAATGAAGCATCTGTAATAACAGTTACATCTTTATTTATTGCGGTGAATCGCACTCAGCATGTAGAAGAGAAAACAATTGCTCCGTCGAGCTGTTCGTAACTTATTTGATGAAAACAAAGCAACACAAGCGGCGAGAACGAACAATAGCAATTCGCTTTACGCTTAATATTTGTTATAATCCTTTTCAATTGCGTAAATTCGTTTTTAAATGTGATTTTTACACTTATCTCAAGCTTTTTAGCCTCTTTTGACCTCATTTGAGCGTCTCTTTAAACGAGAGAATCAAGTTGGTTATTTTGAGCATTCATCACTTTAATTACACTCCCAACGTTTATTTCAAATTGAATTTTGTCTTTTTGAATTGAAAACTATTTTCTACAAATATTTTAATTTATGGAGCTAATAAAGTTTAATTACTAGTGCAAGTGCAGCGCAAATGAATTCACACAATCATTGTGTGTTTAATTAAAAGAATTTTTAGAAAAGTAAAGTTTTTTCGATTGCTATTCATGCATACACTTTCAAGTAAATTAATTAAGGCTATCAATTAAAATTATTCATTTGAGAGTTTTAAGACTTAATACTTCTTTCACTTATCTCTAATTCTAAGAATACTCTATGTTCATAAATTTAATTTATTTCAAATCTGGCTCGAGCTTGAAAGGGGTTTTATTTTATTTTATTTATGAAAATCAACAAAAAGTTTACTTAGATAACAATTACAATTTACATTTTTTATTCTATTCTTTATTAAATATGAAACATAAGAATAAATTGAGGAAAGAAAAATTTTTACTTGAGTTTGCTAAAAATTATAAAAAAGGTGTAAAACATGATGTCCATTCATTTCGATGGCTCATTCGATTTGCTAATTTTATTCAAAACTCTAGCAACAAAGAATATAGAAAGTTAGTGCTTCATTCTTTTCTTCCTTTGTTTTTTAGAAATGTGAAATAAAAAGTTAGTAAAAGCAAGAGAGCAAGCAGTGTCGAGTGTAAATTCTAAGAAGATGAAAGGAGTATTTACATGTATTGAAGTTAAATAAAACAGATCGCATTCAAACTAAATTTACAACAAAATACTTTTGAATTAATGGATTTATAGATTTGGTTTGCTCTTTTACTAATTCGTCGAATTCAGTTGCTATTCTTATGTTTTATGTACTATAAGAAAAAGTTTAAGCATTGCATTAAAGTTGTTAAAATTGATTTATAGTGATGAAACGAAATCTGAGTAATATTGTTGTTTTCGATTCATAAAAAGTGATCTGTTAACTGAAAACAAAAACTAATGGGAAAACTCGAGTAATGTAAAAGGCATTTAGACCGGATGCTATGAATGAAATAAGAAAAATGAAAATATAAATTTTAAAAGAGAATCTATATGCAATTTAAAACGTGAATAAATCTCGTTTTGCGCTTTACAACATATTTTTATCTAATTGTGAATTTTTGTGATACCTTGACAGCATAGCATTTAATTCTTCATTGATTCAATTGTGTAAAGGCACAAATAAAGCAAAGTGTTTACTTTTGAGCAAAAGAAAATCACCTCTGAATTTATGAGGAAAATCGAAAAAACAGTCCGTTTTAAATTCAGATGTGCCTTTGAATGTGTTTTGGTTTTTAACTTCTTAGTAAATCTAATCAAGAATTTAGCTCAAATTTCAATTTCAAAATAAATAAATTTTGAAATATCGGCAAAAAATGAAAGTATTTTCAAAATAGTGATTTAGATTAAATTAATTTTTAAAGAGCATATAGACACCAAAGCATGAATTTTAAATTATAATTTATCTATAAAACAGTGAAAAATCATTATGAATAAATCATAGATTGTTGTTTAAAATAATGAAAATTTGCAAAATTCTGAAGTGTTGATTAACACCTGTGATATTATTTTTATTTTAACAATTAAACAGAGAAAATAATTTATAGAGACCGAGGATATAAATAAAAAGCTTTACGGTCTCAACTAACTCCATTGTTTATTACTTTTACTCTCGTCTCAACTGTTCTTAAGTTATCGCCTAGCTTCAACAAAATCGCAAAATACTAATTCTGAGCTTCAAAATTATATATATTGCTATATGATAGGAGGGAAACGGGATGAAAATAGAAATCCCAAACCCGGCCGTATCCTGTAAGCCATTGGGCTGTCTTGTGCTGTCCCAGCCCGTCGTTTTCCATCAAACCCGTTAACCCGATCCACGATTTTAACCTATGATTCGGCGAACTATTTAAACCACAATAACTAGAATAAATATAATAAAATAAAAATGTGCAGACTATTACAACGAATTCCATTCCCATCACAATACCTTTATTAAAAAATTTTTAAGGTTCTCCCATTATCATCTATTTCCGAAATAGCAATACTAAACTAATTTTTAATATTGAAATGAGTTAATTTGATTATAATTAAGAATTGTTTTCATATCAAGTAAACTTTAAAAAATTATTAATTTCATTCTCGCCCGTTAGTTTTCATGCAGAACATTTTTATACTTTTAAATATCTTCACAAAAACACTTTAGAACGTTTTTTTCACTGTCTGCTTTTTCTCTATTCATTAGTTTTTCTTTACTTGTTGCTTACTGTTTATGTCTTTTTCAAGTATCGGCGTAAATGCCAGACATTTTCTTAAATTACAATCTAATCGAGATCATAGCATTAACTGTCAGTTATCTTTGTCATTATTTACTTTCTTTCTTCGTAATTTACTTTAATTTTTATGAGCGAGTGATACCCTCCTTCAATTTTGTTCCACTGAGAAATAAGAAAAGACGAAGTCAGGACAATCGTTAGTTTCTTCATTGTCTAACCAATTTAACGAAATATTTGCTTTTAAAACTTGAATTTTTTAGTTTATAATAATGAACGCAGAGAAAAAAGTTTTGATTTTCGAAATGCTTATTCCTTTAACTTTCGCTAAAAACACAAATTCTATGAGATGAATGAATTCAAAAATAGCTTACAGTTCTTGATTTTTTCGCCCGAAAATAAAGAAAACTTTTTTCAATAGCCGAACACCTTTTGGGAGCGAACTGCTTCTTTCAAACAAGCGAATGCTTAACGAACGCTCACACTAAATTCATTAAGCATTGATTGTTGCTGTCAACAACTAAACAAAATTACAACTCTTTGAAGTGTGAAATTTTTTTATCATCATGTTTGCATATAAAAACAGTCGCTTTGAAATTATAAATTGTTGAATTCTTCTTTAAAAAACTAATTCTAGAAAAACGATGAAGAAAATTTAAATTTCGTTTACTTTAACAAACTTTTTTAACTTTTGGAATGTTTTCTTTTTTTGAAAATTTATTTTATGAGTACGAATAAAGAGTGCAAACAATTATTTATAAACATTAAAAAAGACGTAAAATAAATAGTAGTAAATGTCAAAAACTTTCGACTGAGAAAACCGCAGTAAATTGTAATTATTGCTCTCAAACTTTGAATTTTACATCTGTATTCGAGTAAACCATCTGTAATAACAGTTTCACTCGATTTTAAATTTCGCTCAAAATGTTAACAACAAATGTAATTGTTGTAACAAAGAAATTTGTTTTTCTTTCATTTCTTTTCGCAATCGATTCAAAAGTAAAACTAACGAGGCTAGATAAAAAAAATTAAATTCAATAGATAGTAAGCTATGTTCAATGAACATTAAATGTTTTTTGTACTTTGGACATCACTGCTGTTTATGTGTTGAAATTAAGCGATGCTAAATGTGATCCTAATTTATGGCAAAAATTATTCCTTCTCTCAAGCGCCAATTGATTAAAGCTCAATAATCTTATAAATCAATTGAGCACGAACAGTAAATATTCAATTTAATTTTTTAGTTATCTTATTGTTCTTAACTATACTTCAAGCAGCGAAGCAGATTAAATTATCTTATGAATGCTAATTTGCATACGCAGTTTCGACAAAATGCAAGCCACTTAAAAATGGGATGAATTATGTTTAGATTTCGTGTTTTAAGCGAGAAATGATTTATTTGTTTGAAATAAAATACTACAACTGATTCTTTATAAAATGAATTACGCTTTTCGAAGTGAAGATTATTTCTTCAAATATTTGAATTCACAAAACTAATAAAATTTAATTGCGAGTGCAATTGAAATGAATTCAAACAACTGTTGCATATTTAATTAAAAGCATTCGAGAGGTGTAAAAATTGTTCAAATGCTTTTCTTTGCATTCATTTGCGAGTAGCTTAATTAAATTTGGCAATTAAATTAATTCATTTGAAAGTAATTTAACTACTTACTAATATTTGTACGAACATTATTCACTCGTTAATTTAAATGCTTTAAAACTTTTAAGTGAATGCAAATGTAAAAGAAGCTTTTTTCTCTTTTACAATTTTCTCGTCGGATTTAAACGAGGTGAAAAAATAATCAAACAACAGTCGATATAAAAATCGCCAAACGTTTGATTCTTTTGCTTTATCCTCAAAGCGCAAAAATGCGAATGAATATTTTACAAATATTGCTCAGAGAGGGCAAATAAGGCAAAGGTCTGTTTATAGAGTTGTCGGAAAATGGAGCTTAATTCTCTTAAATTTGCAATTAACATTAACATTGTTAGCCAAGTAGGGAGGCCTTTTTAAAAACAATTGTTTGCTTGTTGTTCGATGTTTAAAAGAGAAAAATTTCACCCAAACGAGCACAGCTAAGGATAGAAAACTCGTCACAAGGGTGATGTAATACTAGTACCATTTGGGGTTCCCACCAGCCGTGGCAAATTGACAAATTGACAAGTGGCAAATTCTCTTCACTTAACTATAAAAAAACAAGATCCTCAATTATGCTAGCGCTTATTTATTTTTTATTTTATTTCTCTTTTGAAATTTTAGTGCAAATTTAAAAAAGTTAATTTAATTTTTTAAGCGATTTCTTTTAGTTGAAGGAAATTTTTTACGTGTTATAACTTACATAATTTTTGTTCAACAATAATCAACTTTATTTTGCAAAAAATCCTGTTTGCTTCGCAGAAATTCTTCAAAAAAAAGTGCCGATAACTTGAAATGACAAGGTAGATTATTATCCAAAGGCTGGAAGCACTAGAAGAGGGTCCCGCATTTTAAAGCCAGTGAGGGTTTAAAATCTGATTACCACAACTCAATAACGGGAATTGCAAATTTATAGAGTTAAGTCATCTTTAAGTCATTTGTAAAGAAAAGTTTAAAGGTATAAAAAGGATAACTTAATGAGTCTGATGAAGATAAGATTGTAGAGAAAGTATTCTGCTCTCGATGTTAAATATTGTGATTAAAGTGTTCTTAAAAAATGTATTTACTGAGCGAATCTCTGAGTACGAAATGTAGCAGGTTCTATTTAATGCATAGTCCATTTTCCATTTTGTTTAGCGGAGATAGTCAATCTCAAGTAAAATCAACTTTGTGATCTAAAAAGCCAATTGGTTAGTAGCTCGGACAACGACCAAAATGAATGTAACGGTTGTCTAAATATTTATTGATTTCGTTTGTTTTTACAGTTTTGAATTATGTTTCTTTAAAGTCTGTTTAACTGAATTATTATTACATGTTTGGCTTAATTGCTGCTTTTTTGTTTTACTAAAAAGTTGGTTGAATATAAAAGATATTTTGACTAGATAGATGTTTTCAAAAAAAGACTTTGCCGTTGTTTTCCTGCAATTAATTTTGTAATTTATAATTGCTAATTTTAGTTTGTCCATGATTTTAATTGCTGTTTAAGCTGATGTTCAATAAACTAAAACAGTTTCGCATCGGTAAATTTGAAATGTTTTTCTAAGCGGAATTTTGCAAACAGAATTTGGCTTGTTTCTAATTTAGCTCGTAAGCAATAAAGTGAAATGTTACGAAAACATCACATGCAGTGAATATTTATTACTTTCACAATAAAAGAATTTAATATCTTTGCATTCTTTATTAACATTTTGACCCATTACCGCATCATAATTAACAATTGTTTTTAGAAGTATAACTTACATTGTAGCGCATAGTAGCAACAAAATTGAAGTTCGTTTATTAAGCAACAAACGTTAAATGAATCGCAAAAATAGTGCATAAATAATTTTATGCAATTTTTATTTAAGCTTTCAAGTAAAGTACTCTATGTTCATTTAAAAATAAAGCAAAATAATGTAAATGCAGAGTGAAATGGTTTCTTTTCAAGTGAACAGAGTGCACAACTTTTAACCCATCTGGCACGTTTCGCTAACGTTTTAGTTTGAAGCTTTTATTGACTTAATTTTTCAGATCTCTCTTCCTATTCAAAATCAAAAACTAAAGACAAAATATTAATATAAAAAAATTAGTTAAAAAAACAAAGTAATCATTCTTTAACTGCAGACTAGCATCAATTAGTGTAATCGACTCTTTTCAGCTATAGTAACTTGCAAATTTCAAAGTGAAGTGATAAAAAGTTCAATTCAATAATAAATTGCAAAGTTTTAAACAGCATTTTCTCTGGTAAAGATCAATTTTTAGCTATCAAAAGTTTCATGCTTTTAGACATTTAAGGTTAAATTTCTTCATTCGGTAAAATTCGCTTTTTACAACTTATAATTTAAAAAAGTCGAATTATGTTAATTAAAAATAAAATACAAAGTTTTTGAACACAATTCTTTGCAGAGATAAACACTTTTTTCGCAGACAGAAATAAAGATGTTAAATGATATAAAGTTACAAATTTAAAAAAGTTTTAAAAGTGTAGATGTAAACTCAAGTTTATTGCATTTTAAGCTCTCAGATTGCATCGAATGTTTTTTTTTGTTTAAAAATCGCTAACTTAAGCAACAATAAGTGTTTAAAAAAGAAACAAACTTCTTACACAAAGCATTGAATACGTTTTGCTTCACAGATTGAACAAAGTTCAGTTATTCACCGCGTACCGAATAGGCGTTCGGAACTACGCATCGCCTTGTTTACGGATGAAACATTTGCCCACTTTGCAGCCAATCCTTTCGCTTTGGGCACTCTCAGTTAAATTATATCCATAGTAACGTGTTCGTACACATTGAGATCCGAAAAAGTTTTTTAAGATTAAACTCAAACTAAACTTTTACTCGAATATATAATTTGAGACGTTTAATAAAAAATTTTCAGTGTAAATGTGTTCGCTTATCAATCAGCATCCAAACGAATGGCCGTTTAAAAAGCGACATTCGAAAATGGAAACTGTTGATACCAAAAATGAGAAGAAAGCTTGTAATTCACCAACCTCGACCACATCCTCGCCTCCTACTTCGCCAGCTAATGCGAACCAGTCCAATTCGCTTAATCAAAGCAACGGTACTCGGCTTCGCACACCGCAATGCGCCCGGTGTCGCAATCACAATCTATATAACAATGTGAAAGGTAAGTTAAAGTTTAACTTAAACGGCAAAACTTATTTTTAACTTAAATGGCAAAAGAGAACTTGAGACAAAATCATTAGTTGCGATTTAATAGCTGTTGTAGCAAACTTTTTGCTTTCAACTTCAAATACTCTTTAAACAACTGACTTGTTTACACAAAAATTAGTTTTAATTATTTCCTAACTAAAAATTCAATTCATCAGAAAAAAGTTTATTTATTGACAAGTTTATTTATTTTCAACAGCATTTGATAGAGTAAATTATGAAAGCAATAGGTTTTCTAAAGGAGAAAATTTTGACGATAAAGCGATTGATGTATCATCGTTTATTGATAGTCGATTATGTCAAATAAGCAAAATCGAGCGTTAAACCTCTTACTTTGCCTCGAAGTTTTGCAGTTGTTCTAGCTGCTCAAAACGTTTGATTTGCTTTATTTCAATTAAAATAATAATCAGACGAGAAAAAAAAACTTCAATCGGAAAATATCCAAATAAACATCGAAATTATTGCTTAGTGTTAATGACATTTAAATCTATCGTTGCTATAATTCACGAAAACTATTACCAAGTCTGTTGATAGTTTTCAAGTTGCGATTTTTGCAGGCATCAATAATATTTTGAGTATTTTTTAAAAAGGTCACAAAAGCTGGTGTAAATATAAAGACTGTGAATGTGAGCCTTGCACTTTGACTAGTGCTCGTCAAAAAATTATGGCCGAGCAAGTAAAACTGAGACGCGCACAAGATGAAGACAGGGCAAACAACCGAGTTCCGCCTGAGCCGGTGCCAAAGACTTTAAAAAGGAAAAGAGCTGAAGGTGAGCGCCAAAAAACATTAAAATTCGATGTTAAAGTTGAAATAAAATTAAAATTATTAGCGGTGGAGGTCGAAATGGAGCCGAAGCAGAGAAAATTGTTAATTCGGGCGCCAGAGAAAGAAAATGAGCTCGAATTGTGGAACAAGATTGAAAACACGGAAAACAAGGCACTTGGTTTGTATGTACTTTCTGCGTTTCTCCGCGTTTGTGGTACGGTTGAGAATGCCATTGAAGTGCTTAAGAAAGGTATGGTGCTCACACTAAGTTTCTCACTCAATAAATTCATTTATTTCTTTCGTTTCCTTTCTCTCTGAATGAAGAAGAACGAATGGATCGTTTGAAAAGTGATGATTTGAGTTTCATAGAGCAGCCATTACAAAGGCTTCATTATGTATTTCCTTATTCTAACTGGCACACTAATTTGAATGATATGAATATGCCATCACTTGATATATTCAGAAATATAGAAATTTACAGAAGTCTTTATGGGAATTATTTTCACAGCTTAGGCTCTCTTTCACAAGGCAGAGGTTTATAAGGCAGATAGAAGAGAAGTTTCTCTCTGAAAGCACAAAATTTTTCTACAAATCAAAATCAAATATGTTTATTGAAGAGAAAATTTAAGAACTCAATTTTTTTTTCATTTAAAATGATATGTTCGATGTACGCCCTCATCTAAATATGAAACTTCAATCATGATTCACTAAGCTGGCGTAAATTTTATTATTCGCTAAGATAGGACTTTAACTTTAGCCAGTTTAAGCTGTAGTTTGCTTCGAAGGAGTAAACTCAAAACACTTGCAAACTTTATATTCTATACTATCTTTCCTTATTGCGCTTAACTCAGTCGATATCTTTGTCGTAGTTAATGATTATAAATTCTTATCATAATTAACGATTTCAATTATGTATCATTGTCATCATTTGTTCAAAAAAGATTAATAAAGTTAAAATTTTGCCTTCAAATTTAATAAAATTTAATTATCTTCTTTAATTAGACTTTTACGCATCTAAAATGTTTTTGAAAACAAATTAATTAGGTTCAACTTGAGAGTCTTCCATTTTACACAAGCATGCTTAATACATTTACACAAACTTGTTTAAAATGAAAAATTGATTTGTGATTATCGCCTATAAGCGATAATAATGCGATCATTATGATAGATAACTTTCATTCTCGTACCAAGTGGCACGTTTTTAATTGAAAACTTTTTCGAGATGTCAATTACGACTAATTTAAGGGGAAATTACGGATCTTCAATGCTTTAATGGTAAATCTAATTACATGAAATTTATACAATTTCGTTAAAACATTTTTTTAAGAATCTTTCAAAAAATCAGAACTCAGATAATTTCTTGAATTGAATGATCCAATAAAGTAGATTTTGGAATAAAATGCTAAAACGCTCAAAAATAATAAATTTGTTAAAGGAAGCAATCATTTTACGTTGTGAACAATAATCATAATTATATTTTAGATCAAGAAGTCGACCATAATCTACTTTTTTTGAATGAAGAAACAAAGTTCATATTTTTGCATGTGAAACTCAAATTACTTTAAAAATAGATGTCGAAATAGGACGGGAATGGGAGTTGGAAGGAATGAGAATATATGAGCGCAAATGAAAAATAGTTGATTCACAAAATCTAGATCGGCTGACTGTCCTGCTGAGATCAGCAAAAATAAAATTGCCCTCACCGTTAAGATTTGTCGCTCGTATTTTTACCAAACTTTGTTACGCCCGACAACTGATAACGATTTTTTAATCACAGTGTGAATGGCAAGGAATAAGGACGAATTCAGTGGGAATAAGAAAGAGTAGGTATGGGTTTTGATACAGACCTTTACTTCAAAATGAATGAAAGACGCGCGGTTGCAATAGTAATATGCGTCTTGTTAAAATCTAGAATTTTTTAAATTGATATATTTGGTGCGCTTCGAAAGTCAAATAAAATACTTTAACACATTCATGACAAAGCAAAGTTCTTCATCAATACGTAAATCTTTTTCTTAAACTCAATCATTTTACTTCGAAATAAGAAATTTATGTAATAATGAAAAATGAGAAAAAATCTTTCAAAAAGTTCAAAACATATTACGTAAAGAAATAAAGGAACAAATGTTTTTCAATATAAATTTTCAAAATATCGAACTGATTCTTTCATTTCTAAGTTAGTTGATCTGAAATACTAAAGTTTAGATATTTAAAGCATATAAAATTTCGAAAGTCATTAATTTATTCGCTTTTATTTTTCGCACTTTTTAACTCTCTGTTCGTCTGTCTCTATGGAGATTTAATGATTGAGTTCTTTAAGGAGATCTAATTTAACGAAATAAGTAATTCAGATCGGAGAATGGATACTAAACTTACATTCACATATTAATTATTCTTTTTTATTTCAAGATTTAAGCATCGAAAAGGATGTGAGCAATACAACTGACAAGACTCTATAAAGTTTACATGTAGATAACGTGCAGTAATAAACAGTCAATCAAATTTTTAGTGTGCTTCAAATTTCGCTAAAAACTTCAAAAAATAATAAAAGAGAAATAGGATAATAGAAATATCATTTTCCGCATAGTAATCCCTGCTTAATGATTAAAGGAAGGTTTTGAGTTATCAATTCCCTTAACATTTAATGAAAAATAAAAACTTTTAATAAAGCTATAACTAAAAAATATGAATAAAGATAAGAACATACTGGGTAGATGATAAGCCCTCTAAGAAGAAAGACCATACTCACATAATACGATAAATAATTCATGTTCTTAATTTCACAACTTTGAGAGATAATATTTAGTACTCGAATTTTAAGAAGAATGTAAAATTAAATATGAAAGAACTCAAGCAACCAATAATCACTATCTTTCATAATCTCCATAAATAACTAGAATTTAGTTTTAAAAAGGGATTACTGTCGCTAAAATGCTAAATGCCTAATCTCGTCTAGGTAAGTTTGGCTCTAAAGTTTTTGAGACCTTTTGTTAAGCGCTAATTTTTTTTAACTTTTAACTTTTTCATATTTTTTTCATAAATGTCTTTCATTCTTTAAAAATTTAATTTCCTAATGCAAATTTATTCTACTGTGAATCAACAAATTTTAAAATTTTATTTTTCATACTTTTTCACAAATTGGGTTTATCCGAAAATGTTTAATTAAAAAAGGCGCATGAGAAGTAAAAAAGTTAAAAAATTACAAAAATGTAAATAAATGTGTGAAAAATTAGTGTGAATAAGATAAGACCAATAAAAATTAACGAAAATATTTTTAATCAACCATTTGTGAGATATGAACTAAAGCTCTAATATGAAAAAATCCTTTCACTCTATTCAAAAATTAGTAAAAATGAATACATTGCATTTAAAAGCTTTTTAATTGCTAGTGAGTTTTGCCTTAGTTTCTTGGTTATTGATTTTAATTGAAATGTATTCAAATAACTTGAAATTGAATTTTGTAAATATAAATAATTTCAGAAAATTTTTGCGATGCGATTTAAATAATTTGTGATCAAACGTTTAAAAGAGAGAGAAACGGAAGAATTTCATATCCACATCCATGTTGCCGATTTAAAAAAGTTAAAATCATAATTTCAATATTAAAATATATTTTGACAAAAATGAGCGCATTGCTTGCGAATCAAATTATATAGTCAAATTTTGAATCACATTTATACTTTGCTACAGTCAAAAATGACTTTCGGCTCTGAATTTACTCATAACTCATCGCTTTTATG